>PVJI01018127.1:0-34057 GCA_004026765.1 Micronycteris hirsuta
GGAAGTCCAGGAAGCTCAGAGAGTCCCAAAGAAGTTGGAACCAAAGAGGAACACACCAAGGCACATCATAATTACATTACCCAAGATTAAAAATAAGGAGAGAATCCTAGAAGCAGCAAGAGAAAAGGAGACAGTTACCTACAAAGGAATTCCCATAAGACTGTCAGCTGATTTCTCAAAAGAGACCTTGCAGGCAAGAAGGGTCTAGAAAGAAATATACCAAGTTACGAAAGGCAAGGACCTACATCCAAGAATATTCTATCCAGCTAAACTCACATTTAGAATGGAAGGGCAGATAAAGTGCTTCTCAGATAAGGTCAAGTTCAAGAAGTTCATCATCACCCAGCCTTTATTGTATGAAATGTTAAAGGGATTTATATAAGGTATGGAGGAATATCAACAGGGGAGTGGAAGGGGGAGGGGGGAAAGGGGTACAGAATAAGTAGCATAAATGGGAGGTAGAAAACAGACAGGGGGAGGTTAAGAATAGTATAGGAAATGCAGAAGCAAAAGAACTTATGAGTATGACCTATGGACAAAAACTAAAGGGTGGGGAAAGGGGGAAAAGAGGGTGGAGGGGAAAAAAGGGGGGGAATGGGACAACTGTAATAGTATAATCAATAAAATATATTTAAAAAGATTTCTCATTGTATTCTCCCTAAATTTGAGTTTTGTAAACTCCATTTAATATTTCTGCCTAATAATCTTAATAATCAAAGTGTGGTACTGTGTTGGGTAAACAATAGTGTGAACAGACATCAATACACAGAGGGAGATTTGACAGCCACCTGAGACTGGAGTGGGGATAGAAGATAGAGAAAAAGAGTAAGGGGGTGGTATTGCACAGAAGTAGCACCTGAGTGGGTTGGCCCTACACATGACATCATCTTACTCCCAAGTCTCTGACTTTCTTGCCATCTTATTTTGTATGTATTTGCTATACCCTACTTCTCACTACTGCCCCCCCCCACAGCCTCGAGCACAGGTGCCCTCTCCAAGCCCTAATTTTTCACCAGGGTAGCATAGGAGTGGCAGGACTCATAAAACATTTGTAAAACAGAGAGGGTCTAGCTTAATAACCCAAGACATGGATATAAACTCTTTAAACATTAGAGAAATGCAAGAGATCTATAATGTTGAATGCTGTCATTTTTTCCCAAACATTCCCCTACAGAACTTGAGTCTTACATATCCTTTTTCCTTTCCTCTCTCCTTTCCTTCTGTTATGCTCCAGCTTGACTTGCCTCTCTTCTTGCCACTCCCTTGATCTTCCTCCATACTTCCTCCCCAGTAGTCAGGCCATGGAGGATTGAAGGTATAAGACTGCACCTCACTCTGTACATCACAAACCAGCACTTTCCCTGACCCACAATTTCAAAAATAGGCCCCCATATTCCAGAGGAAGACAATTTAACTACTTAAAGCAATATATCCAACAAAAGGAAGCATGGTTATAGTTCACATTTTACATAACTGCTTTGCTTCTGACATGAAGTGTTTATAATTTATCATTTTAATAACATAAAAACAAAACTCTAAGCATCATCTTGCAGGAAAGGATTCTCCAAGTCCATACTCCCCACACAATGCAGAAGCATTTGCTATTCCATCTCATGTCCTCATTTCTGTCTCCATTTACTTCCCCACTTGCAAATCTCCTATGGTTTTCCCCTTATCACTTCTGCACTGTGCTTCTTCACTAACCTTAGCCAGGTGTGAGCTGGGTGTTCTCTTCTCCTGTATCAGAACAAGTCTCAAGGGCTAGCTCCCCCTGTCCTTTCTTTCATATAAAATGTACTCTGAAGAGAGCAGACTTCCTGTGCAGGCTAGTGCTTGTTCCACAGACATTTGGAAACCACTTCTTTGCTTTCAAGTAGTTATGTAACTTAAACAGGGGCTCTTGTCCTTTATTAAAATATAGATATCCTCTTCCCTAGAAGGCTTCATAAGTGATCATTTCAGAACCATTAAGGTGTCTCTTTTCCTATCACCAGCTAGTGGTTGTGACACATGGCCGTGTTTGGTATAGGGTAAGTAGAAGCAGTCTGGCTTCCTCACCCAGGTGTCTGGGTAACTAAGGAAAGCAGTGTTCCCATAGCCTTGGAGGGGCCTGATAAGTAGTGTTCTCATAGCCTTGAGACTGGGTCCAATAAACTATTCCCATAACATGAAGTGGGATCACATGTGCAGAATTATGTTATGTTTTGTTATGTTATGGCAGTTTTCCAGCTTTGTTCCCCTCTAGTACTTAAACAGGTAGGGACTCCATACTGGGGGTGATAATAGGAGACACACTAAGGGGACAGGTGCCATGATGGGTACCACGCTGGGGAGCAAGAGCCATGATGTGTGACATGCAGGGAGACATGCAGCTTATGGTGTGCGTGGCTCACCCACCCATGAATAAAGGCATGCCAGACATCTCAAGGGCTCCGTGAATATTATTCTGTCTGTGTGAAAGCATGGACCTGCCTGGCCTTCGATGGTTGAAACACACTTGGTAAATGTTTATTCACTTGTTTAAATTACAATGGAAAGATATGCTACTTTCATTCAGTGTCATCTTTGTATGAGTGAATGATCAGATTCCTTGATGAGCACAGTCTCAGAGCAGGGGACAGAAAGAGGACTTGGGGTTTTGGGTAGTGTTGCAGAGTGTGGGGGCAGCTCATAGATTAACATTTCCTAAGACCACTTGCACTTCACAACTGTACAGAAAAGCAACTCCTGTTACATTGACAGGGTAGACATTTGTGCTTAGGAAGGAGTGAGGGGAGTACCTTCAATCACATCAAGAACCTGAACAGAGCCAGTGTTGTATACTGGGGAAAATACTATGCCTGAGTAAGTCAGATAGGCCTGGGCTTGAACCCAGATTTCATCAACTAGCAGCTATGGATTTGGGGAAATTATACAATTTCCTGTATTTTAAACCTCATAATCTCTAAAATGTGCAAAACAATACTATTTCAAAGGATTGTTGGCATAAGTGAATGAAACAATTCATTTGAAGCCCTGATACAGTGTCAAACACATTTCATATACTCAGTAAATGGCAATTAATAGTAATAGTAGTGGTGGTAGTATCACTATAATTATTTTATTGGGTGGAAAAGAGAATTATCTTTTTCCTTATTATTTCATCACTAAGATTTTGTGTCCACTTTATGACAGTTCAGAGTTAATGACTCATGAGAGCCAGCTATAACTTTTAAAGCTAGTGAACTTAATGCTTCATTATTTTTTTCTCAATATTTTCTTCCTCCCTTCCCAAGTCCTCACTTCTGGGGAACCACTTTCTTTCCTTTTATTTTTTATAACCACCCCAAATCTAGCTCACTTCCTTCCTAATTAATAATTGTTACCATGTTCTTCATTTATTCTAAGGTATTAATGGCAGATAAGCTCCTACAGTGTTACTCCCAGGTGATATTTACACACAAAGAACAAAATATTTTAACTGAAAATATTAAGATTTTTTTGGTTTCAGTTTTGACAAAATTGGAGGTTGCAGTTTAAAAGAACCAATTTAGTGAATCTTGATACTTATTCTTTTTATATCATTGTGCCTTTTTACAACATATTGTTTAGTGTACTAGTATAGAGAAAATATAAGCAATTTCAAAGTCTAGGGTGAAAATACATTTGCCTTAACCTTCAAGTGGAAATTACTCTTACTTAATCCATTTATACCACTTGACAAACATAAAGCCTGTGGGCCAAATCTGGTCCTCCACCTTGTTTTATCCTGCCAGCACCTTGTTTCTACCTGACAGCAGCACCCAGCTCCTTGCCCCGAGTTAAGGAGTAGTTACATTTATACAGTCCTAAAATTACATTTGGCCCTCTGAAGGTAACCACAAGGCTGATGTAGCCCCCGGTGAAAATGAGTTTGACACCCCAGGTATATTATAAAAATTTCCAACCCTGGTATAAATTTTATACCATTATGTGTCCCTTTTATTTTTTTTAAGATTTTATTTATTTATTTTGAGAGAGGGGGGAAGGGAGGGAGAAAGACAGGGAGAGGAACATCAATGTGTGGTTGCCTCTTGCACGCCCCATACTGGGGACCTGGCCCACAACCCAAGCATGTGCCCTGACTGAGAATTGAACCGGCAACCCTTTGCTTCACAGTCCAGCACACAATCCACTGAGCCACACCAGCCAGGGTTATGTGTCCCAGGTTTTAAAAAAACAACCTGTAACAGGTGTGGAACTGGGTCCAGAACTTAAGGTGTCTGGGAATATAGGATAGTCCCCATAGACCTGGCTGGGTGATGGGAGACATGAGCAGAGCCATAGAGAGTTACTTTGCATATCAATAACAGCAGGCCAGCTTCATAGTAATGCTGAATAGTCTGCCTGGGCCCAGAAGATGGACCTGACTTTGACTCATGATGTAGCTGGGAGGCAGCTCCCCTGGTTACAGCACCTGTGTGAGAGCTCGGACCTGGTTTGCTCCACACCATGGGACCAGGCCTGCCTGGACTAACAATGGAAGCCAAGAAAAGCAGAAAATATGGGAGTGCTAGCAGGTGTAGCTGATTGTGGAAAGCATCAGAAATGGGGTTATGGAGGAGGATCCAGGCCGAGATTTAAACTAAAAGCTGGCTGCCATGTGCAAGGGACAATGTGGGACCTTGAGGGACCATGTGGGTCGAAAAGGGGGTTGAAGGACCCTTGCTGGCCATCCATGAGAAGGTGCCACATGGTTTTGGATAAAGAACTGGAGGTCTCAGGGACGTGGCTGATGGTGCTGGGAACAGCTGAGCACAGATTACTGGGAGGCCAGTTCCTCCCAGCTAAGCACAGACTACTGGGAGGAACTAGGAGAAGTGAGCTGTGGACTTCTGTTTTGTTTTGTGTTTTTCCCCTGAAAGGCGGTACCGCTAACTGTCATGCTCTGAGACTAGCCTGACTGGGCAAAGGGTGAGGAGCAGGACTATGTGTGTTTGGGGATGTTCAAAGCGAGTAAGACTGATTGGCAAAATTCTGCCATTATTCTAAATCTGTATAACATTTTTTTCAGATTTTTCTATTTATTTATTTTAATTTTTTATTGTTCTTCAAGTACAGTTGTCTCCATTTTCCATCTCCCCTCCCACCCTCAATCCCACCCTCACTTGGTTTTGTCCATGTGTCCTTTATAGATGTTCCTGAAAACCCTTCCCCTATTTCTCCACATTATCCCTTCCCACCTCACCTCTGCATACTGTTGGTTTGTTCTTAATTTTGATGTCTCTGTAAACCTATATAACTTTTAATTAAATAATCCCTTTCCTTTTTTACCAAACTCTGGCATTGAGAGCTAAGTTCTTATTGGCAGTGAGCAATAGAACCCAGAGCAATAGACCCACAAGGTTTCTGTTCTTAACCTTGCTGAATTTCACACTGAAAAATAAGTAAGCAAGTGATGACATCAAAGGAGTTTAGCAGAAGAGGTGATACTGAAAAATAGCTGAAACTGAAACTGAACATTCTCATATTTCTTTCTCCACAGGAAAATCAAACTTAAATAATAAAGGTCCTTTTTCTGTATAGCCCAGTACCATGTAACTTAATTAAGTAATCATCATGTGGAAAAAAATATCTTTCTAGATTACGTTTGACTAGCATACCAAAATCCCCATGCACAAAAGGAAACATTGATAAATTGAACCACATCAAAATTAACAGACTCTCTGTAAAAGTCTTTGTAAGAGTATACTCTACAGATTGAGAAAAGATTTGCAAATCAAAGAATTCTCAAAATTCAACAGTAAAAACAAATAATTAAATTGGAAAATGGGCAAAAGATATTTCATAGAAGAGGATATACAGATTGCAAATAAGAACATGAAAAGATGTTCAAGGTCATTAGCCATTAGTGAAATGCAAATTAAGATATCAGTACATGTAGGGTAAGTGGAGGCAGACTGGCTTCCTCACCTCGGTGTCTAGTCAACTAAGGGGAGCAGTGTTCCCATAGCCTTGGAGGGGCCTGATAAGTAGTGTTCTCATAGCCTTGAGACTGGGTCCAATAAACTATTCCCATAACATGAAGTGGGCTCGCATGCACAGAATTATGCTATGCTGTGTAATGTTATGGCAGTTTTCTGGCTTCCCCTCTAGTACTTAAACAAGTAAGGGCTTCTCACTAGTTAGACACACGCAAGGGTACAGGTGCCACAATGGCTGCCATGCTGGGGAGCAAGGGCCATGACATGTGCAATGCAGAGACATGCAGATAGACAAGCAGCTTGCAGTGTGTGTGGCTCACCTACCCATGAATAAAAGCATGCCAGACATCCCAACGGCTCCATGAATATTATTCTGTCTGCATGAATACCATGGGCCTGCCAGGCCTTTCATGGTTGCAATACAGGACACATTTATAAAAATGACCTAAGTGAAGTAAGCCAGGCAGTGAGGGACAAATACCATATTATCTCACCTTTAACCAGAACATAATCAACAAAAGCAAAAAGCAACCAAAACTTAACCAGAGACATTGAAATTAAGAACAATCTAACAATAGCTGGGGGGGGAGGGGACAATGGGGAGAAGGGTTTTCAGGAACCACTATAGAGGACACATGGACAGAACCAAGGGTGGGGAGGGAGGCAGGGAAGGGAGGTGGGACTGGAGAGGAGGGGAGGGGAGAGTATGCAGACAACTGTAATTGAACAACAATCAAGTAAAAATAAAATAAAATAAAAATAAAAATAAATAAAAGGTATGACTCCAAAAAAATGACTTAAATAAAAAATAGGGAAATACTAAATGTTGGTGAGGATGTAGAAAAACAAATATTCATACATTGCTGATGGGAATGTAAAATGGCACAGCCACTCTGGAAACAGTTTAGCAGTTTCTTAAGAAATTGCAACTACCATGTGAGCCAGCAATTGCACTCCTGGACATTTATCTTAGAAAAGTGAAACCTTAATGTTCATACAAAAATCTGTACATGAATGTCCATAGCAGCTTCATTTGTATTACTAAAATTTGGAACTAGTCCAAATTTCTTTCAATGTGTGAATGGCTAAACAAACTATCATGCATCCCAAAAGATTCATACTATGAGTTCATTTATATAACATTCTGAATAATGAAAATGAAGAACAGATATGCCTATAGAAGGGCAACATGAGGGATCCTTGTGGTGATGGAATGTTCTGTATCTTGATTGTATTAACATCAACTTCCTGGTTGTGGCACTGTACTATATTTTTGCAATATGTTACCATTGAGAGAAACTGGGTAAAGGGTATACTCTGTGTTATTTCTCCCAACTGTGTGTGAATCTACAATTATCTTAGTAAAATTTTAAATTAGGGAAAAGGAGTACACACACACACCTACACTTTTGGGTTTATTTCTGACTGGGTACATTCAGGAACTATAATCATGTCACTAGTTGCTCAGAATTCTATCATGAAAAAACATTCCAGTTGTTTTCTAAAAGCTAATTTGGTCAAATAATAAACTAATAATAGCAAATTATTTGGCAAGCTATAAGGCAAAAAAGTATAGATATTTAGCAGTGGAATTCTATTTCTGAGTCTAATACTTCTGCTATTCAATCTATTTTCTCTACATATAAAACAACTGAATAGGCCATGATGGTCAAAATAGAAATGAAATTGTTGTATGAGGTGACAGAAAATTTGAGAAGTATCAATGTCTTGGCAGTATGATACTTCATAAATGATTGTGTTGGGGGGGTGGTCTGAGGACACAAAGGATAGAAGTTAAGACAGGTGTGAGAACATACTACTGAGATAACATTAAACTTTAAAATATTGGCATCAGAGTGTATTTCCCAGAGTTTACAAGAAATAGAACAGACACTGGTGTGATTTTAACCTGATAATTTATAAAAAAGGAATATTTCTGATAAGAAAAAGTTCAGTCATTTCCTTATAAACACTGAAAAAATTAAGAGAAAATTTAAAGATACTATGCTAAGAAAATGTAACAATAACTTATATTCTCTCCCAATTAAACAGAAAAATCACCCTAAAACAAGTGTTTTGTACTTTGAATATTTATCCAACTATATAACTTGCTGTCTCAATTGCATTTTGGTTTTGTAACAAAACCTTTTTTATAAAAGTACATCTATAAGTGAATATAAATTAGTCCCCCTTTAAAGTCTTAACACATAAAAAACCTAAATAATACATACATTAACTAGGTTTTATAAAAGTAATATGGTTTTGGACTGATGTCAGGATCTGTATTTGTGGAAAAGTACCAGACAAGAATATCAAGCAGCCATTTTCCATTTAATCTACTTAGAAGTTTACTATTTAATTATTACAGTACAATTTAACTGATGATATTTCAGTACTTGAAGCACAGTTCTACAGAACTAGAAACAGTCTATTATACTAACAGGGTTTGACAACAGTTGCAGCATGGATAGATGTTTTCTATGCTTAGCCTGCTGGAGTTTAGAGTTCATCACTTACAGGGCCATCATCCGATTCTCCTGCCGTAGTCATCTCTTCATTGGTAACAGGTGGGCTTTCTTCATTTTTCTCACCCATTTCTTCACCTTGGAGTTCTTTTGCAATTAATTCCCTACCTAATTTCATGTGCAGTCCTTCGCTGTAATGCAGCTTCCTTCTCAATTCGAACTGCCGCTGTATTTCTTGTTTATCCATGAAGATTCTACTGTGTACCTCCTTGCTCTCTGATTCCCTCATGAGACCATTCGGCTCGGAAAGATCAGTGGCAGCTAATTTCTTAGCTAAGGTATCAATAGTGGTGTCTCCGATCTGGTCTTTTGTTTCTAAATCACGCACGGTATCTTCTCTGCCATCTTGAAACCTCAGGTGATGAGTGTTGGGCTCATTTATCTTCCTTAAATCATAGTCTCTGTATGCAGAGTGGCATGTAGCAAGAATACTTGACTCGTCCCACCTCTTGGACTTTTTTGTCTGTACTTGACTAGGCTGGGCAGGGGCCACCACCGAAGAATCCATGGAGCCTTTGTTTTTCAGGATCCCCTTGATGGGTCTGTGTGAGTTGGTGGAAGTAGCCATGGTGGCGATTTGAAGGAATCCCTGAGCGATCTCTGGGCCACAGCCGCCTGAAGTGCTTCAAGTTGATACTGAAGCGACGTTCGTTTGGATCACATCTCCAAGACCCCTAGGAACCTTACTGGACCGACGTCACAAAGGACGTCAGCCACAATGGTCGCCACTGCAGTTATTGCCAATGTCACTGCCTTGCGACCCACATTGATGTCTTTTTTTTTAAATGGAGTGAGACAAGAAATATTCCTGAGTTGCACATGGAACAGGAAAGCACTGTTTTATGAATTTCTACATACACTGTGTATGAGGAGGCTATGAAAAATGTATTTCTTAGTGTGGCACTGTCAAAAATGTCAAAGCCAATATTTTGGTTAGAAAGATTGGTGGCATTGACACTACAAGGCAGTTAATTTCTCTTCCCCCCTTCTATTGCCATCTACCTCACTCTCCTCCCACCTACACACACAAAACTTCTTGACCCTCTCTCCTGCTCTACCTGTGTCTCAGTTAATGGCCACAATATTCAGACGCAATTCCAGCTGGGAACCTGTGCATTAATCCTGGTGCCTTCACATTGCTTCTCTCCAATACAGCCCTCAAATACTGGCATAAATATTTCCAGAAACTCTCCAATTCTCTCTTCTGCTACCACACTGTTCCCTTATAACCCCTCCAGCCAGAATGGTCGTTTAAAAACACTCATCAAATCTTGTCACATCTCTCTTTTAAACTGTCTACTGGCTGCCAATTTTCTTTAACATAGAGACCAAAATCCAGAAAAGACCAAAAACCAGCTCCATTATCTGCTGCAGCATCCTCTCTCCAATTCTTCCCACCCTCCCTCCAACTTTCTGTTCTGGCCTTTTGGTTCCAGGAACATTCACCTTCCTTCCTGTCCCAGAGCCTTTTTCTAAGTTCTTCCCACAGTCTGGAATACCCTTCAGATTTCAGCTCCACCATTACTGCCTTACTGGGGCCTGTTTCCTGACCCCCAAATAGATATAACTTCTTGTGATTTCATAGCCTCTCTTATCCTCCTTGGCAGCACTCAGACTTGTTGCAATTATATTATCTGTGTACATTAGATTGTAGACTCTAAGAGATATAAGAAGGTGTCTGTTTTGCTGATGATTGTCTCCAGCTTTGTATCTTCACATTATGCTGGACATAGCACACAGTTAGTATTATAAAAATACTTATTTAATGAACAATAAATGATAGAGGATAGGAAATTGGAAGAATGAGAAGTGCGACTAGAGAAAAAGGGGCTCCAGAACTTTAATAGTTACAATTTATCCAATCACGTGGGAAAAACTGGTCAAATGTGGAATTTGGGGTCTGTTACAGCAAGTGACTTTGGAACATTATTTATTTATTTATTTTAAATTTTAATTTTTAGAGAGAAGGATAGGGAGAAAGAGATGGAAACATCCATGTGTGGTTGCCACTCCTGCGGCCCCTACTGGAGACCTGGCCCGCAACCCAGGCATGTGCCCTGACTGGGAATCAAACCAGCAACCTTTTCGTTTGCAGGCTGGCACCCAATCCACTAAGCCACACCAGCCAGGGCTGACTTTGGAACATTTTGCCCTTCACAGGCCACAGATAGTGATATTCTTCTAAAAAACAAAAACGAAATTAAGATCTAGTTTCACACTTTTCCCTCCAGGTAGAATTCACAAGGCTTTTTTCCCTTCTGATACATTTTGCTTCCTCTTTTTTCTCTCAAGTTCTTTCTGCATTTTAGAACATGAAAGCAAAAGCATGAAAGAACCATAAAATTTTACAAGGGTTTTATGCACCTTAAGTTCAAGTTGTCCTGTATTCCCCAAAGTCCTACTAATTTCAGGAGCTGCAACCACTTTAAAACTGTGTTATTCATCTCAGAAAAAGAATTTCCTAATACCATACTCTGAAAAAAACCTGTATTGTGTGGTGACAGCTTTCAAGGATTCAAAAGCTGATATTCAAGGCCATAGGAAAAACCTCTGGTATGTGAGGGGTAAAAAACAACCATTATTATTCAGAAACACTCCAGGCCACCTCTTAAACAACCTACCTGAAAGGCATCACAGATCAGCACAAACACAATTTGTCATCCTGGCTAGCAGGTATGGTGGACCTGTGAATGTTTAGCTGTAAACAAGATGTTAAGGGAGACGCTGATTCCAGTGCATTGCGATTTTGCTTTTGTGTGTACTCAGAACCCACCCCACATACTGTGATCTGAATATACAAGCTGCTCAATATATAATCAGTCAGCGATCCAGTAGTTGTTAAGTATTCTGAAACTCATCATTCAGTAACACAATGACAGTTCATATGTTAGGGCAGTAAGACTGTGATTGTGATCTATTATGTGGTCTATAAATAGTCATTTAAAACATGAAATCAGCAGACATTACAGATTTCAATTGCACATTACTTAAAAGCAATCCTTTTTCACCTACCATTTGCTAATTATCTGCTTAATGAAACTCACCTTAAGGAAGAAAAAAAAACAAATTTTGAGTTCTTGTCATCATACTAAAAATTGTTAATTTAGTCCAAACTACTACATGCCTAAAAGTTAGAAATGATTATCAGTCTTTCCAATATTCCTTTTTACAGGGTTCACTTGTTATTATACTAGGACAAGGGCTGAGCAGATATATCTGAGGTTCCATCATACACACACACAGTCCTCCAGATCTGACTAAAATTTTCTCAGTCAATGACACATTACATGAAATTAGATAGAGGCCTAGAAGATATTTATTTCAATGAATACTTAGTTGCCATCCACTATATTTCCAGTAAGAGAACTTTCATTTTGTTTTTTTTTAAGATTTTATTTATCTATTTTTAGACAGAGGGGAAAGGAGAGAGAAAGCGAGGGAAGGAAACATCAATTTGTGGTTGCTTCTCACATGCCCCTACTAGGGACCTGGCCTGCAGCCCAGGCATGTGCCCTGACTGGGAATCAAACCAGCTACCCTTTGGTTCCTAGGCTGGTGCGCAATCTTCTGACCTACACCAGCTAGGGTGAAAACCTTTATTTTCAGTGCACAAAAAATGAAGCTGTGCTTCAGTAGTCTTCAATGGGTTTATATTTGGCAACTACCTCTAAATATGCATAATGTTCTATCATCACAGTTTTAAAATACATTAAAAATATCACTGTTATCTAGAATGTCGCATGAATTTTGTGCTGTTTGCACAGGATCAGAGTATTTTTACAGAGCACTGATTGTTAATTGTGGCAGTAGATTGCTCAACAACATCTTTCCTTCCAGTGAGAATCACATTCCTTCAATGGAGATATTCTCCAAGTATCATAAATACAGGAGTTGGATCAAAAGGAGAACCAAACCAGGAACACGGAATTCTCAATCAAGTATAGGAACATGTAAGATACCAAAACTTACCAAAAACAAAGCAGGTATCCCAGATGTCCCACTGGGTGCCTTTAGTGAGAGATTAGTAAAACACTGAGAAAACAGCAGGTTATTTTAAGACACACTGTGCTGTCAGAAGTGAAGATTGATAGTAGTTCACCCATGTGGTATCTGAAGTCATGCATTGATCCATTCAAAAATTGTACACCGTACTTAGAGAATTATGTTAGATACTGTGTGGTTAAAAATAAAAGTACTGTTCGATTTTGAATCTACTTTTCTTGCCCAATCTCTCTCTCTCCTTTATATTTTAAACCCCAATTTCTAATCTCCTACTAAATATCTCTATCTTAGATTGAGTTCTTTTAGAAGCCAACTCTGAGATAAGGATTCAAGTCCAAGTAATTTACTTGAGAGAAGATTTACAGAAAACACTGGTGTAGAATTGGGGAAGTGAGACAGGGAAGGGCAGGAGGCAAAGGCTGTGTTGCCTAAGCATTTCCTAAGCTCTAGTGGACAACTGGAGCTTAATCTTGTTGGGAAACTCTGAGAGTCAGCATAGAACAGTTACTCTTATTTCCCACCTCCACTACTCTGGTGAGGGAGCTAGAGTTATTTACACATCAATTGCTGCCATCTTTACATTAGGCCTGCTGGGAGTGGGGAATGGCATTAATTCTGTCACTCTGGATTTCTGCAGGAGTGTCAGGAATAAATGGTCAACTTGCTGATGCATCCTTATATTGGCTTTCTCCCTCCCTTGCTTCACAAACTCTCTACTGCTATCCTGCTCCCAGGGATCACAGTCCCAAAGGAAAGTCTTTTTCTTTATTTCTTTCTTTTTTTTACATGTTTAAAACCCCCATTTTTATTTCTTCTTTTCAATATAGTGTCCTTTCATAATGCCTTGTCAATACTTGGACATTTCAAATATACTTCATTTGCTTTTTTTTATTGTTGTTCAAATAAAGTTGTCTCCATTTTACCCCCACCCCACCCACCCCCATCTCCCACCCTTGATCCTACCCCCTTTGGCTTTGTCCATGTGTCCTTTATACATGTTCCTTGACATCCCTCCTCTTTTCCTCCTTATCCCTTCCCACCTCCTCTCTGGTTATTGTCAGTTTGTTCTTAATTTCAATGTCTCTGGTTATATCTTGCTTCCTCATTTGTTGTATTGATTAGGCCCCACTTATAGGTGAGATCACATGGTATTTGTCTTTCACTGCCTGGCTTATTTCACTTAGCACAATGTACTCTCCAGCTCCATTGATGTTGTCACGAAGGGTAGGAGCTCCTTCTTTCTTTCTGCTGCATAGTATTCCATTGTGTAAGTGTACCATTGTTTTTTGACCCACTCATTTACTGATGGGCACTTAGACTGTTTCCAGCACTTGTATATTATAAATTGTGCTGCTATGAACATTGAGGTGCAAAGTCTTTTTCTTTAGGTCTGCTCTTGCAAGTAGAACCCAGACTAAGACAAGTATTGTGTACTTTATCTTCAACTCCCCCACACCTATCACAGTAATTGGCATATGTCCATACTCTGCGGCAATGTCCATATTTCTGTAAAGTGAGTGAATGAACTGAGGAAAGTGTATAAAACTCTTTAGAAAGAAGAAGCCTGACAATATGGGCAGATCTATAGAGGTTCAGTGACGAAGTGGTTTTCCATGTTTTTCATTATAAGTTTTATTTTTTTAAAGATTTTATATATTATTTTCAGAGAGAGGAGAAGGGAAGGAGAAAGAGCAATGTGTGGTTGCCTCTCACATCGCCCTCACTGGGGACCTGGCCCACAACCCAGGCATGTGCACCAACTGGGAATCGAACCGGGACCCTCTGGTTCTCAGCCTGCACTCAATCCACTGAGTTACACCAGCCGGGCTCATTATAAGTTTTAAAGCAGTAAAAAATTTTTCCCCAAATGAAATACTACATAGAACTCCAGGATAAAAACTGATAAAATTGGAGCTAGGAAGCAGTGGAATTGGTCTGTTTGAATGAAGGTAGAGACCCCAGTATTCTCACTGCCAGGTATCACAGAGGATCCTGAGGCATCACAGGGGACTGAAGAGGGAGACCAATTTGAAAATCATTGCAAGATAGAGTCATTGACAAAAGCAGGAGTGTTTGGTTACCACCAAGTATTGATTTTCTGAGTGGTCACTTGTTTTGAGAATGGGGGTAAGGAGATTTCCTACTCTAGTGATTCAAACAAGCACATTCATTGAGAACAGGTAACAAAGGAGACAGGATATCAATGAGAGTTTCTGATGTTATGTAGTAAACATCAACTTGCCCCCTCCAAAGGGCTCATTTAGTTTTGGAACATTAAATGATAAAAGAATGTCATCAGTGGGAAAGTCTTCCAGAAGTTATGTAAAAATCAATGCCAAAGATATCAGAAAATAGGCCTAACAGGGATTGGCTGAAGAGTTTGTAGTAGAAAAGTGTTATTTCTGCTCCTTAAAACACACTATGATGTTTCATGGTTAGGAAAATGAAAGGTATTGTTCATGTTCTTCCTCTTGACCCTAGTTGCTCAGGGGAAGAGCTATTGATAAAATAAAATATGCAAAATGCTCTTATCAGCTATTTTTTGTATATAAATGTTATAAAGTTAGATTCCTGAAAGTAGTATTTTGGCTTATATGGGAATCCTGAAAGTCATAATATCCAAACTCTTCATTGCCTAGCTGAGAGGACTAAGGACCAGAACTGTATGGTAGCCTGCTAGGGTCACATGAATGGTTAGTGGCACAGCCAAAACTAAAAATCCACATCCTGTGGGACTGTTACGGCAGTATACTTTCCTATTTTCTTCATGTCCTCTCTAGAAGTGGTGAGAGTCATGGGTCTCAGTATGTTCTCGTATTCAAATCAGTTATCTACACAAATTTAGACAAAATCCCCTTCTCGTGTCTGCCTCCTTGGCCTGCACCATTCTCCAGTAGCACAAGCACTTTTAAAGAAGAAAGAAAAAACAACAAAACCATCATTTTCAGAGGAATTAAAAGCCTGAACATCATGTCCTCTGAATAGCAAGTTAAAATATGAGGTGCAAGTTCAGCCGGAGGCACAAGTAGAAAAAGTTTTCTGAGCAAGGAATAAAAAGGCCAACTGACCAGGTTTTCTAGTTCTGGATGAACCATAGCCAAATTAGAAAAGCAATAATGTGATCTAGGGTAGCAAAATTCAATTTTGCCAACAATGCTGAGATTCCTTGAGGCAGCCCTTTGAAGATAACATTATAGACAAGATTATTTCCCATGTGTACAAATATGGCTGTGGAGAAAAACACACACACAGAGATGCAACATGACATGAGATGTATTCTGTTCTGAAAACAAAATTTTTTGTTATTATATATCTGTATTTTTGAAAGAGTATTGTAAAAACAGCGAAAGAGTATAATAGAAAAAGAAATGAAACACTGCAAATCTTTTTTATTACGTTTCACACACAAAAAGAAAAATAACCAACAGAATTGTCATATTTCTTAGAAGATGTAGTAAATATATTGTTAGTGTCCCCATGACTTACTTACATGATGTTATCTGCAGGGAGGTGGAGCAGGAAAACTGTCACCAAATTCCAGTCAGTGATTTATAGTATTTGTGACTACCACATGCAAAGAGTGTCAGCTGGCAATTTATTCTGGCTGATGTAACCCGACAGAATCTTCTTTGTTTCTGACAACTAGTCCAGTAAGTAAGGTTAACACATTTCAGCTCTAATGAACAGAAAGAAGTAAGCCTAGCTGTGGAATTTGGTCTGTCTTAGTCATGCTTAAGTATTTGGTTTTGTTTAAACAGAGCCAGCAAACACAGTTCATGGCAGCCACTTAGACACTGTGACAGAAAAGCTGAAATCACAGAGTAGAACAGTGGTTGTCAAACTTCAGTGTGCATGAGAACCACCTAGAGGCTTGCTAAAGTACAGAGAATCACCCCCTACCCCAAGCTTCTGATTCTGGAGGACTGGGGTATACAGAGTCTGAAAATTTGCATTTCAAACAAGTTCCTAGGTGATGCTCTTGTCATTGGTCCAGGGGCCACATTGAGAGCAACTAGAGTAAAACAGGGTCCCTGCCCCATCTGGCAGGTGACTCAGACAAATGCAGGTCCACAGTTAGAGACAGCATTTTCTACTCTCTGTAAAGCCAAGCAAGCACAAAAGAATGTAGTACAGAAGGAGAGGGATTTATTCCACCAGAGAAGGACCAGGATGGACTTGTATAGTAGGTATTTTTTTAACTAAGCACACGGTAGAAAAGGGCCAGAGGATGATGAAGATGACTTGTGGCAGATGAGTGCAAATGGTCTTGGGATTGACCTGTAATACACTATAGGTCTAGGATGTCTACTGCTTTTATAACTATATACAAGAAGGGGCCCATTACTCTTTGTTTAATCAAGCATTCACATTGACTGCTTTAGGTGATTGAACATACAGAAAGAAAACCAAAAGGAGAAATTGACAGGATGGGTTCCCTGACATTCCCTCCAACTGATCCTCCACTGTTGTCTGCACTTTCTTAGTGCAAAATAGAGTCACATGAATTCCTCAAAGATAATTTCTCTTAGCTGACAGTTTACATAGACCTATACATATTTAATAATATAGTGGGCTGGTGGTACTTTAGGCAACTGGTAGTGGTTGCAGGACATATTCTTTTGGGCAGTGCAACTTTGTTGGCATCCTTGAAATCTTATCTCACAGTTAGTCCCCAACAGGTGAGACTGGCCATATTTGCCCAAGCATGCTTCACCTGACAGCCAACCTTGCTAGATGGAAAGTACCTCACATGTAAGGATCATGTTTTTGATGTCCTGTGTGCCCTCTGTAGCTCCTGATGCACACAGTAGGGCTTGATAAATGCTCTCATTAATAAATGTCAGGGATCAATTCAGGCATATCCATCAGGCAGTGAGTGTTTGGGGCTATTACAGCTAATGGCTGCTTAGCCCTAATAGAAAGTCCTCCCATAGTAGATGGACACAACTCTTCAAAAAGGTTAGTCTCTATCCCAATGTAAAATGATCACTTCAGAAAATTGTGCTCAAAATGATATATTTTATCATCAGGATTTTTGAGAAATATTCACTTAAAAAGACAAAAGGGAATATTGATTCATGGTTCAGGCAATACACCTCTGTCTCTATTGTTTGTTTAACTCTTACTAGGTTCAGTTGTGCCCTAAATTATTCCATTTCCTATTTCTCCATACCATTATACTTTCAAATATTTCAGAAATAAAGTCACTTTTTTCATTTTACTTTTTCATGGGGAAGTATTGAATATGACAGGATCTGTCTAAGAAACCACCCTTGGGCCACTTATAAATATTATTAAGATGACATTTTCCCCTCTGAGTATCAACTAAAAAACTGAGATGCATGGGCTCTAAAACAAAACAATGAAGGACCAAACAGAACACAATAGCCAAAGAAAAATAGAAGAATCATGTTTATGAATTTAGGTTTAGGCTGTAACATTTTCAAAAACATCTTGAAAAATTTCCTTTAGAGAAAAACAGAGACAATCAAAGAGATACCAGAGAAGTGAAATTCAATATATTATGAGGTTTATTACTTTTCAGTAGTCTTCTTGCATTAGTTACACAAAATTCTCACAAAGAGAAAAATGCCTGCCATTATCTATTCATTAAGGAACCTATAGTAAAAACAAAGCCATTTCTATGTGGGTTTCTAACTCAAGATGAAAATCATTAGCATAGCAAGCATGTACAGTTGATCCTTGAACAACACAGGTTTGAACTGTGTGGTCCATCATGCATGATTTTTTAAATAATAAATACTGTAAATACATTTGTTCTTCCTTATGATTTTCTTAATAACATTTTTTCTCTAGATGACTTTATTGTACGAATACAGCATATAATATATATAACATACAAAATGTGTTAATCGACCCTTTATGCTATTGGTAAGGCTTCTGGCCAACAACGGGCTATTACTAATTAAGTCTTGGAAGTTGAATTTATACCTGGATTTTTTACTGCAGGAAGGGTTGTTTCTACTAACCTTAATGGTGTTCAAGGGTCAACTCTATATGTAATTCATTGCTGCAAAAGTAACATTGAGTATCACACTGCAGACATGAAGTGATGTATTAGAAAGCTACCATGAAGTACTGAATACTTATTAACAATGTTTTTCTTTTTTGATGGCATAATAAAAAGTTCCAAAGCACTCTTGTCTTTCCAATTACATTACCATTTATTTATGGTTTCATTTCCCAGTAGATTATTATATGCCAACAGTCATGGGGATGAGGATGAGTATGAAGATGAATCACAAACTCAAAACCGTCTCAACTAAGGCTTGGAATCCTGAAAGTTAGACCAGATGCCTGAGTTATGAATTTCAATTTTGCATGGAAACAATCTGTCAGCAACTTAATGCTGAGTAGCAACTGTTGTCCAGAAACTAGCTTGTCTCCTTTGGTAGCACGGCTATGCTGAAAGGATGGAAAGTTGCCCAAAATTTTGGACACATGGAAGCAGAGATATAGGATTAGGTAGATTTTATTGCAGATGCTGACATCATATCTAGTCCTGTCATTTTTAGCTCTACTCCCAAAATCTCTAAGTTGGAAGGGACTCATCATTTATTTAGGCCGATGCTTTTCAAACTTTAATGTGCTTATGAATCATCTAGAGATTTTGTTAAAATGCAGATTTTGATTCAGCAGATCTAGAGGAGGATCCTGAGATCTGAGATTCTGCAGTTCAAACAAGCTCCCAAGGAAGGGCAATGCTGCTGGTCTCTGAAACATGTTTTGAGTACCAAGGCCTAAGACCAGTTTTGTTTGTTTTTTTCACCAATAGTTTTCAGACATTCTAGTGTTTTGTAATTATTCTACAGGTAATTTGTTACCAATGCTATTTAAACACTGGGGATTTTTTTACACTGTAACTATATGAATAGTTATATCTATAGCATATTTATATCTCTATTTATGTCTATATTTATGAACAAAATTAATTTAAGGTCATCCTCATAATGTTACTCTTTTCAACATATAACTTCTGACATGCAATCCTTAGTGGAAGAGAAAAAGGTAGATTACTGCCAGGGAATTATACATAGACCTTGTTACACCTTTGAAAATGTGCTACATGTGCGAATGCCATATACCATGAGTGCAGAAAAAGATGATAATTGCTAATCTAGTTCAATCTCTCAACTGATGTTTTAAAAATCATGTCACATCAGCCCTGGCTGGTATAGCTCAGTGGATTGAGTGCCAGTCTGCAAACCAAAGGATCACTGGTTCAATTCTCAGTCAGGGCACATGCTTGGGTTACAGGCCAGGGCCAGGTCCCCAGTGGGGGCCATGTAAAAGGCAAACACACATTGACATTTCTCACCTTCTCTTTCTCCCCACTTCCCCCTCTCTCTAAAAATAAATAAATAAAATCTTTTAAAAAAACATGTCACATTGAATGCTAAATAAGTCTGTGTTTTTTTTAATTTACAAAAATAATACATCTCCATCAACAAATTTAAACTATGAATATCTGTGCAAGGGAGAAAGTAATCAACTCTATGTATTTCCTCCAATCCTCTGTTAACTGTTTATTGTGTGTACTTCCTGATGGAGTTTTTCTATACTATACATTTAAAAAACATAGTATATAAATTGTGCTGCAATTTGCTATTCTTATTTAATATTTTGGAAACAAATATTACAGGTCTATATAAAAAATGAGCTTTGGCTGGTGTGGCTCAGTGGATTGAGTGCCAGTCTGCGAGCCAAAGGGTTGCTGGTTCGATTCCCAGTCAGGGCACATGTTTAGGTTGCAGGCCATGTTCCTGGTGGGTGGTGCATGAGAGGCAACCACACATTGATGTTTTGTTCCCTCTCTTTCCCCCTCCCTACCCCTCTCTTAAAATAAATAAAAAAAATTAAAGAAATGAAACCAAGTACTTTCTTATTTAACATTTTAATCAAGTTAAAAATAATTTCCTTGTGTCCTGGCTGGTGTGGCTCAGTAGATTGAGTGCTGGCCTGTGAACTAAAGGGTCACTGGTTCAATTCCCAGTCAGGACACATGCCTGGGTTGCAGGCCAGGTCCCCAGTAGAGAGTGCATGGGAGGAAACCACACACTGATGTTTCTCTCCTTCTCTTTCTCCCTCCCTTCTCCTCTCTCTAAAAATAAATAAGTAAAATCTTTAAAAACATAAAAATTTCTTTGGGCTTTAATTCCATTTTCATGATGCATAAACTGCTTTTGCTAAGAGGAAGATGAATAGCAATCAAAACATTTTCCCAGGACCCTAGAATGTAAGATCCATGAATGCTAAGATCTTTGTCTAAAACAGATGTACCCCAAAATCCTACAAAAGAGCCTGATGCATAGTAAGTTTCTGATAAATATGCGTTTAATAAATCAGTGTCAGTGTCAGGTCAATTGGGAGGTGGGTAGGGAGACCAGGATAGTCTGTCAATGGAAGGGGTCGGGGCATATGCTATATATCTATTAAATATTTTCCCTTGATATCATCCAGTAAGAATGAACACATTTGGGCAAATTGTGTATGTGGACCCCTAGAAAGTAGATACATATTAAGAAGGGTTCCTAGTAGCCAACTGGGCTCAAGTTTTTAAAAAAGCCATTTCTACACAGAGGCCTCTCACACAAACTGTACTTCAAGGAGAAGCCTGCACTGAACAGTTTGCCTCCAGCACTGAACTGAAAAACAGCTGAACTCTGTTCCTGCTATCCGAGCCATTCGTTATGAAAGTTCCTGGAATCCTATTTCAACCAATAGGACTGAGATTTTCCTCATCCACTCAGAACTGCTACTACATCTCTATTAGCATAACATCCTCATTAACAGAATATCCTTATTAGTATATTCACCAATCAATCAGAGTGGCTTCATTCTAACCAATCAGAACAGTGTTTTTTGACCTTGCCTGTTGTGGCTCGGTTTGTTGGAGCATTGTCCTGTAACCAAAAGGTTGCAAGTTCGATTCTGGTCAGGGTACACACCTAGACTGCAGGTTCAGTCCACAGTCCCAGCTTGTGTGATCCCTTGTTGGGGCACATACAATCCCAGGTCCATTGCATGTACGATTCCCAGTCTGCTCACAGACAGAAAAACACTAATGCATGCTTCTCTCTTGCATGGATGTTTCTCTCCCTTCCTCTCTCTCTCTCTAAAAAGCAATGGAAAAAAAAAAAGAACAGTGCATTTTGGACCAAATTGTGAGGATTTGTGGTCTTCATTTACATGATAACAGACCAATTAGAGATGAGGGACAGGACTTCTGTCAATATAAATCAGCTACCCTCTGACTTGGGGAGCTCTGTTCCCTTTCCACTGAAGACTGGACTACGTCTATCCTGCTAGAGCTGAAACACCAAGGACTTCTTGCTAGAGTGGAACAGAGTAGCCTAGTGCAGAGCAAAGCAGATCAGGCAGGGCCAGGTGGAGCAGACCAGAGCAAAGCTGTCTAGCCAGAGAGCCACCTCACCCCAGGGCTCCCTTGCAGCAGTGCTATTACATGGCTGTCTGCTTCATAATTGAGCTGTAACGCTATTGAGCTGTTCCACAGCCATGCTGTATCAGAATTGAGTTGGTTGCACCAAATAAAGTTGCCTTCTATGTCACACCCCAAAATGGGGATTCCTTTTGTCATTGAATTGGCACTAACAACCATTGGTTGACATATCTATGTCTAAATTTTGTTTAATGGCTGGTCACATAATAGAATGGTTCTTGATGCTAGCAATGTGATAAAATGAATATGCATTTTCTTTGCCTCTTCAGTGTACTAAGATTACCTTATGGAGATTAGTCGATTTAAAATAAACCTATAGAACACTATATAATTGATTAATTAAATTCTATCATGTGTTTATTGATATTCTGTTCTCTGATAAAGAGTTATTTTAGCCCGGCTGGTGTAGCTCAGTGGATTGAGCACAGGCTGGGAACCAGAGGGTCCCGGTTCGATTCCCAGTTGGGGCACATGCCTGGGTTGCAGGCCAGGTCCCCAATGAGGACCATGTGAGAGGCAACCATACATTGCTCTTTCTCCCTCCCTTCTCCTCTCTCTGAAAATAAATAAATAAAAAATCTTAAAAAAAAAAAAAAGAAAATCCTGAAGAAAAATAAAAGTTAAAAAAAAGAGTTATTTTATATATATATTATATATATATATTATATATATATCTATATATATATATATATATATATATATATGCATGCTTATATAAAGGCTTTTGCCTCTAGTTCTTTCTAATTTTCAGAAAATATTTATCCGTTCATTAAACAAGTATTTCTATACCAGGATCTAGGGGCCATGTATATAGATAGCAGTACAATTAAGGTGTTAGGGCAGGAGGGAGGAAATACGAATATAATGCGGGGCCTCATCTTTAGCACAACGCTATCCCTTAGAATGCTGTAAACCTTTACAACCACTCAGTAATTACCATGCTCAACTTTCAAGTAAGAGAAATCTGGGTATTCATTTTGTGAATCAGGAGAAAATTGGCTTGGCCATATTTTGTACTAAGATGATAGGCCTTAAATGCACTCTTTCTGATCTTTGGCTCCATCTGGGGACAAACAATTATCAAGTCAGGTGGTTTTCTGATGATCTAAGACATCTAGAATTTTGAAGTTGTTATGCAAAGATGACAACAAAGACTCATTGCTTCAGGGGAATTAGCTGTAAAGAGTAACTCAAGCTTTGAACTTCTTTTTCATGCAATTCTACACCTTTTAAGATGCAAATCATTTTGTCAGATAAACCAGAAGAGATCTGTTGAGAAAATACTGTGGACTTTGGCAGTTTAATGAAAGGCCTATTTCAAAACATTGCCTTAGGCAGCATGGGTCATGTCAGGTGATCTCATTTTGATACTTGGAGTTAATGAAGGAGTAGATAACTTCTGACCAATGGTTTTGCAATCGAATAAAGTAAACATAGGAAGGATAGAAACGGCCAGATTCTACCCTTATTTCTGTAGTTTAGAACCTTTGTGAACATAAACAAATTACTTAACCACTCTAAGCCTTGGTTACCCCACGTACCAATGGAATAAATGCTAATAAATTCTTGACAGGATTGTAGAAAGGATCAACTGAGATCTTGCTTGGAACATTAGCTCAGGGCTTCACGTGCAATAAATGGTCAATAAGGCTAACTAGTATTATTACTAATAAGAATAAAACATATATGCTAACCAGAGTGTATTTGTATTTGTTTTACTGTAAATTCCTTATACTTCTCTATTGAAGTAACGTCTATCCGCCATAGGGACTCAGCATCCTGGTCTCATTTGGCCAGCACTATAGTTTGTGTTTAAACTTTTGTTTTGGCTGCAGCTTGACTGCCAGAAAACTTGAAAGAGAAGAACACGGGGAAAATAATATTATATTTAAATTGCAATTTCTTGCGATCTAGCCTTGAACCTATTTGGCCAGACCAGTCCAGAGTTGTGCTAAAAACATTTTTTGCCCTCTCATTGACCTGAGAAGAGCTGCAAGGAACTGATTTTCTAGATCCACTTTAACAAGCTCATTCTGAGTCATTATGGTTTCTTGGTTAAATACTTCTGAAACACATATTCCTTAGTCGACAGATTACTTCAGCTTCTCACAACCATTGCCATCTATTATGCTGAGAAATCTCAGTATTCAACTGCCATTAAATTTATATGTGTATATGAAATAGAAACTGATCAGAAGAAGTATTACTACACTAAGGCTTATGATAGGAAAGCACAAATTACAAATCTGACATAGTTTGACTGTGTGGTTATAATGCATGGCATTTTTGGTGTATACTTTAGTAATCATAAGCTTGCATCTCCCTGCAATAACATGAATCTTGTTATTTTCCCACAAATATATATTAGTCCCTCATTACTATTGGTATTGTAGGTAATGAAAGAATTTAGCCTTCAGTTTAGTCTTTCCTGTTACACCTACACACTGAAATAAACCTGAAATAAACAAAGAAACACATACAACTATGTACAACAGAAATCAGATCACTTCTGTCCCTTCTAACACCCATTTGCTAGGCAGGAAACAGAATGATTTTTGTAAAAAGTAAATCAGATCATGTTATTTCATTGCTCAAAAGGCTTTATTGTCTTTCCATTGACTCTAGAAAGATAATCCTTCCTCAACAGGTGTTGTATTATTTGGGCCCTGCCTCCTCCCTCTGTGTCCTCATCTTCCACAGTCTCCCCCTCCAGCACCGTCTTACTTTTCTTTCAAATGAAATTTGCTTCAGCCTTGTGGACTTCACAATTCTTGTTTTCTCTGATAGAAAACTCTGTCCCAAATCTTTCGCATTGCAAGGCTTTCAGATATCATACCACAGGTCACTTCCTCAGTGAGGGATTCCTTGCTATACACATTAAATTAGCACCTTCACCTTCCACTCTTACCCATCTATTATCATTGTTATTATTTAATACAGCACTCATCACCACCCAAAATTATCTTTATATTTGTTTTCTCATTTGCTATCTATCTTTTCTTACTAGCATGAAGGCAGAACCTTATTCATCTTATTCATTGATATATCTACAGAGCCAAAATTAGCACAAGGCATAGAGTAGGCACTAAATAAATATTTGGATGAATCACATAGCAATATCTCAGAGGTGTGGTATGTCTCTCTTAAGTGTCTGATAAAGTGTATTATTACTTAAAATATGTTATTACTCATTTAAGTTCTGCATTTGCTTAGCTGTGTTATCTAGCTAAGCAAATGCAGAATTTAGGTTCATCATTAAAAAGCAGAGAATAAGATAGCTGGATTTTTCAAACTAGAGCCAAAAATTAATAATGGATACTCTTTGTTTTTAATATTTCAAAAAGATTGGTGACAAATCTGATATTTTATCCATATTATATTTGTAGATGGAAAACATAATATTGATGTTTTGGCTTTGTTTAAAATTTCATTAGTTCAGAGTAATTAGCAATTTTATATCTTTTATTTATAAAAAGGGTGACCAAGTCAAGAATAATTCAGTTTTCTAGTAATTTTTTTTAAATGTAAAAATAAAAGAATGGGTTATTGTGGCTGAAATGTCATTGGAGGAAATGATCTCTAAGTGTGTTATCAGCCTCAAAATTCTCTGATTCTTAGTACATGATTTAGGAGTTGCAAGCAATGGAGTGCATTCTAGCCAATTACTGAAGAAGAGGATTTAATAAAAGAATTGCAGGTACCTCACAAAATCTGTATAGCAGCAAGTAGCAATGACAAAACACATGCTGGGATTACAAAATAGCTTAATTTTATCATTGTCAGATCAAATTTTTACACAGAATTTCTTGGTTAAAACATATACATTATTGGCATTCAGGAGAGTTCCGGCCAAGATGGAGGCATAGGTAGAAACCCTTCACTTCCTCACACAACCAAAAGGAGGATAACAATCAATATAAAATCAATGAACAACCAGAAGTGCCAGAAAAGCAAACTGCATGGAACTCTGACAACCATGGAATTTAGGAAGCAGTCAACCAGACCAACCAGACCAGGCGGATGGAGAGAACCAGCAAGTCCGCAGACCATGAGGATGGAGCTGACTGAACAGGGAAACAGACTCGGAGCTGACTGTGGACTATGGTGGGGATTGCCACAGTGGGAGAAACCCCCTGTCTCACACAAGAGTTTATTGGAAAGGGGATAGAGCAGAACAGGCAAGCTGCATATTTCCCTCTCTGGTCCCACCCCCACAGGCAGTGCTGCAGCGCAGCAAGGAGGGTTGCTCTGCCCAGGTGAATACCTAAGACCCCATCCTCTTACAACTTAACAGGTGTGCCAAGACAAAGAAATAGGGCCCAAATGAAAGAACAGAGCAAACTTATAGAAAGAGAGCTAAGCGATGAGGAGATAGCCAACCTATCTGATGGAGAATTTAAAGCCCTGGTAATCAAAATGCTCAGAGAACTGATTGAGCTTGGTTGAAAAATGAAAGAACAAATGCAAGATACCCAAAGTGAAATAAAGCAAAATATTCAGGGAAGCAACAGTGACAGGAAGGAAACCAGGACTCAAATCAATGATTTGGAACAAAAGGAAGAAATAAACATCCAACTGGAACAGAATGAAGAAACAAAAATTCAAAAAAATGAAGAGATGCTGAGGAACCTCTGGGGCAATTGTAAGTGTTCCAATATACAAATTATAGAGGTGCCAGGAGAAGAGAAGAGCAAGGAATTGAAAACTTATTTGAACAATGAAGGAAAACTTCCCCAGTCTGGCAAAGGAAATAGACCTCCAGGAAGTCCAGGAAGCCCAGAGAGTCCCAAAGAAGTTGGACCCAAAGAGGAACACACCAAGGCATATCATCATTAAGTTACCCAAGATTAAGCATAAAGAGAGAATCTTAAAAGCAGCAAGAGGAAATAAGAGAGTTACCTACAAAGGAGTTCCCATAAGACTATCAGCTAATTTCTCAAAAGAAACCTTGCGGGCAAGAAGGGGCTGGAAAGAAGTATTTGAGGTCATGAAAGGCAAGGACCTACATACAAGATTACTCTATCCAGCAAAGCTATCATTTAGAACAGAAAGGCAGATAAACTGCTTCCCAGACAAGGTCAAGTTAAAGTAGTCAGTCATCACCAAGCCCTTATTATATGAAATGTTAAAGGTATTTATCTAAGAAATAAAAGAAGATAAAAAATTATGAACAGTAAAATCACAACAAACTCACAAATATCAACAAATGAACCTAAAAAAATAAAAACAATGAAAACAAAACTAAGCAAACAACTAGAACAGGAACAGACTCAGAGAAACAGACATCACATGGAGGGTTTTCAGTGGGGAGGGGGAGGGGAGGAATGGGGGAAAAAGTACAGGGAAGAAGAAGCATAATTCACAGGCATTAAATAGACAGGAAGAGGTAAAAAAAATGGTATAGGAAACAGAATTCAAAGAACTTATATGTACAACCCATGGACATGAACTGGGGGGGAAACACTGGAGGGTTGGGGGAATGCAGGGCAGAAGGGGGATGAAGAGGGAAAATTGGGAAAACTGTAATAGCATAATCAATAAAAATATACTTTAGCCCTGGCTGGTGTAGCTCAGTGGATTGAGCGCGGGCTGGGAACCAAAGGGTCCCGGTTCGATTCCCAGTCAGGGCACATGCCTTGGTTGCGGGCCAGGTCCCCAGTGAGGGCCATGTGAGAGGCAACCATACATTGCTCTGTCTTGCCCTCTCTGTCTCTCTCCCTTCCCCTCTCTCTCTAAAAATAAAAATAAAATCTTTAAAAAATACTTTAAATATTTTTTAAAAATTAAAATAAAAAATGTACATTATTTATGTTGATAGCTAATATCAAATTTATACCAACAATTCATATGACCAATAACAAATTGGAGAACATTCTCTCTCCCTAGCATCATTGCTAAGTGCCAAAGCATTGGTGCATTTTTGGCCATTCATCTGTTCAAGGGAATATTGAGATACTTCTCTGCATGGTCTCTCCACAACGATTTGCTCTACTAGACTTTGTTGTTACTCTGGGAATCCAAACAAACATTTATGGTATAAATCTTTTTTCCCCTATAGTCCTCTAGTTTCCTGTGGGGTCTTTCCAACTCTCCAAGACACAAACCCAAAAATAAAGACCCAGAATTATTTCTTTCTCTTATAATCACAATTGTCTGGACACCTTGCTTCCCCTTTGTCTCTCCTATTTCCCCTCAATCCAAATAATATTTTTTCCAATATATGTAGGAATATTCTATCACTCACATGTTCTTTCAAACATTATCTATGCTCCAGATCTGTTTTTAATATATTTTATTGATTATGCTATTACAGTTGTCCCATTTTCCCCCTTTCTTCCCCTCCGCCCCCATACCTCCCCATTCCCCGCCCTTTAGTTTTTGTCCACACATAAGTTCTTTGGCTTCTACATTTCCTATACTATTCTTAACCTCCCCCTGTCTGTTTTCTACCTATCATTTATGCTACTTATTCTCTGCCCCTTTCACCCCTCTCTCCCCCTGTCACTCCCCTATTGATATCCCCCCTACCTTATATAAATCCCTTTATATAGGGATAAAGGGATATATACCTATATATAAATCCCTTTAACATTTCATACAATAAAGGCTGGGTGATGATGAACTTCTTGAACTTGACCTTATCTGAGAAGCACTTTATCGGCCCTTCCATTCTAAATGAGAGTTTAGCTGGATAGAGTATTTTTGGATGTAGGTCCTTGCCTTTCATGACTTGGAATACTTCTCTGTAGCCCTTTCTTGCCTGAAAGGTCTCTTTTGAGAAATCAGCTGACAGTTTTATGGGAATTCCTTTGTAGGTAACTGTCTCCTTTTCTCTTGCTGCTTCTAGGATTCTTTCCTTATTTTTAATGTTGGGTAATGTAATTATGATGTGTCTGGGTGTGTTCCTCTTTGGATCCAACTTCTTTGGGACTCTGTGAGCTTCCTGGACTTCCTGAAAGTCTATTTCCTTCACCAGCTTTGGGAAGTTCTCCTTCATTATTTGTTCAAATAAGTTTTCAGTCCTTTGGTCTCCCTCTTCTCCTTCTGGCACCCCTATGACTCAAATGTTGGGATGCTTAAAGATGTCCTGGAGGTTCCTAAGCCTCTCCTCAGTTTTTTGAATTCTTGTTTCTTCATTCTTTTCTGGTTGGATGTTTTTTTTTTTCTTTCTGCTGGTCCACTCTGTTGATTTGAGTCCCAGTTTCCTTCTCATCCCTATTGGTTCCCTGCAGATTTCTCCTCATTTCCTTTGTATTATCCTTCACTTGTTCAACTAATTGTGACCATTTTTCTTCCAACCCAGTGAGCATCCTGATTACCAGTGTTTTGAACTGTGCATCTGATAGGCTGGCTATCTCTTCATCGCTTAGTTGTATTTTTTCTGGAACTTTGATGTGTTCTTTCATTTGGGCCAGTTTTTTTTTCTCAGTGCAACTGTTACTTTAAGGGGTGGAGCCTTAGGTGTTCACCAGGGAGGGATAACTCACATCTTTGTGTTGTGATACAGCCTGTGGGGGCGGGTCCTGAGAGAACAGTGGCACTTGCTCTGTTCTCTGCACTTACACTACTACCCACAAGCAAGTTGGGCCCTTCTGTGCTCGCTCCGGGGTGAGTGGGCCTGTACAGTTCCAAGTCCCTGTGGGTCTCTCCAATGAACTGTCCTGTGAGGTTGGGAGTTCCTCCTGCCGCTGCCTCAACCCCCACAGGTGTTTTCAATCGGTGGTTTGAGGTTTTATTTCCCCGCGTTGGTGGGTTGCTGTTCAGTCTGCTCTGCTCCTCGTTTTTTCTCCCGGTTTATCTGCACGCGAAGGAGGACCCACCCGGTCCACCAATCTTGGGCCCGCTGGGTCCGGGTGGGCCGGGTGCTGGCCGTGCGGGTCTCTCCCAGCAGCTGCAGCACAGCGAGTACCACTCCACAAACCGCTGTCTTGCCCTGTGCTCACCCCCGGGCTTGTTGAGTGCTCTCTGCCCTGCTTCCTGCGTGCTCTCCCCCTGGCTCTGCCCCCCTTACCAGTCTAGATTAATGTGTCTTCTTTAACTCCTTGGTTGTTGGACTTCCACTCAGTTCGATTTTCTGTCAGATCTGGCTGTTTTTGTTTATTTAAATTGCTGTTTTTCCTCTTTTGGTTCTGTGAGGAGGAACCGTGTGTCTAGCTACGCCTCCATCTTGCCGGAAGTCCACTCCAGATCTGTTTTGACACCTTTCGTACCGCTCACGAGTTTTCTCGTGTTTTAATCACGACTTTTCTCGTGTTTTAATCACGAGTTTTCTCATGTTCTGTGCTCCATCTGTTAAGGACCGCTCATGAGTTTTCTAATTATAAAATGTTATAATTATTGAAAAAGAACACCTAAAGTGCATTATGATCTATAGTTATGATGATTTAAAAAACAACATGCAGTTTGCCCAAAAATGTGAGGTCCCTGGCATGTCTTAGAGATTTCTATGTGGTATGAAATGTATTAAAATGTATTAATTCTTCTAAAACAGAAGTCATAATATGGTAGCCAAGAGGCCAAATTTGACTACAGATTAACTTTCATTGTCAGGGTACTTTTTTTTAAATTAAATTTTAAAACTTTTAATTATGGTACATATTTTTGACCCAGAAAACATGTTGTAACAGAAACAAACAAAACACTTTATAAATATTAAAATATTGATTTTTTACTTGTGCATTGTCTTTGACCATTGTCTTAGAAATTACTGGAGCCTTTTTCAGAGATCAACACTAGGCTCTCTTCCCTTTTCCTCTTCGCTGTGACTCCAGGCCACCACATCCATGCTCAAGGCTCTAATCCCCATGTATATGCATTGATTCTCAAATTTATATCTCTGACCAGATCTTTGATTTTCAGCCTCCTCTTTGACATCTCTACTTCTTTGTCTTGAATATTTTCAAGCTTAACAATTTCAAAGCCAAATAAATGTATGATCACTTTTCCCTGATCTTCTTCTTTAATTCTGCCCTATTTCAGTGAATGGTACCATAGTCCTGGTAGTACAAAATCAAGCAAAAGAAAACTAATGAACAAAGAAGGACTAAAGTCACCCTTGATATCTCTCTCTTCCCCATCCCCTGCATTTATCAATCCTAACTTATACATTCCTTTATTTTTTAAGATTTTATTTATTTATTTTTAGAGGGGAAGGGAGGGAGAAAGAGAGGGAGAGAAACACCAATGTGTGGTTGCCTCTCACTTGCTACCCACCAGGAACCTGGCTTGCAACCCAGGCATGTGCCCTGACTGGGAATCGAACCTGCTACCCTCTGGTTCACAGGCTGGCGCTCAATTCACTGAGCCATAACAGCCAGGACTAAATTCCTTTATATTGTTACCTCTAAAACATAATGAGCCTGTTCACTCTTTCCCATTTGTACTGTGGCCTCTCCAGTTCAAGCTATCATCGCCTCTTACTTGAACAGCCTCCTAAGTAACCTCCTTACATCCATTTCTTTCACTCTAATTAGTTCTCCACCAAACTGAGTGACCTTCTCAAAATGAAAGTCTGATCATGTTAAGTAAGTCTGCTCTTCTTCAATTACCTTAAACAGTAGAAAAAGTTTTTGTAATTCTTAAGAAGATGACAATCTTCACAGGGTCTACCCAGATTTGTGTGGCCTGGACCCTGATTTATCTGTCCCATTTTGTGCCATGATTCTCTTATCACACTGGCTTTCTTTCTTTTTTATTTTTTTTAATTCTTTTTTTTTTACTTTATTGTTGTTCAATTACAGTTGTCTGCATACTCTCCCCCCCTCCAATCCCACCTCCCTTCCCTACCTCCCTCCCAACCCTTGGTTCTGTCCATGTGTCCTCTATAGTGGTTCCTGAAAACCCTTCTCCTCATTGTCCCCTCCCCCCTCCCCCATGGCTATTGTTAGATTGTTCTTAATTTCAATGTCTCTGGTTATGTTTTGGTTGCTTTTTGCTTTTGTTGATTATGTTCCGGTTAAAGGTGAGATCATATGGTATTTGCCCCTCACCGCCTGGCCTACTTCACTTAGCATAATGCTCTCCAGTTCCATCCATGCTGTTGCAAAGGGTATAAGCTCCTTCTTCCTCTCTGCTGCATAGAATTCCATTGTGTAAATGTACCATAGTTTCTTGATCCACTCATTTGTAGATGGGCACTTAGGTTGTTTCCAGCACTTGGCTATTGTGAATTGTGCTATGAACATAGGAGTGCATAGGTTCTTTTGAATTGGTTTTTCAGGGTTCTTAGGGTATAATACAAGTAGTGGAATTGCTGGGTCAAAAGGCAGTTCCATTTTTAGTTTTCTGAGGTAATCGCTTTCTTTTGGGCTCACCCACTAGCCATATTCTCTCCTATCTTGAGACCCTGACAATCCTTCCCAGATCTCAGTCTCACTGTCAGGTTAAGTAAGTCCTACTTCTCATGCAGATCTCAGCTCAAGTATTACTTCTTCAGGGCGACTTTCTCCAAATTCCCAGACAACCTCAGGTTCCCATGGTATATGTGTCATAATGCCAAGGACTTTCTTTCAAAGCTGGGTAGACAGTTGTCCTTTTTGTTCCTTTTTTCCTGCCACTAACCTAACTTCTTAGTTAAGAAAATTCCCTATTGTAGATACTATGGCATCAACATACTTTGGGAAAAACTCAGTTGATTCTTGGTAAGCAGTGTTCCATGGGCACCAGTTAGCAAGTTGCACAGTGGGAATGGAGAGTCCTACCAGATGTCTACTGTTTGTGGATTTATTTGAATAAGGTCTCTGCATTAATGTCTTATTGCTGCTGTAACAAATGCCCATCAATTTGGTGGCTTAAACCAACATACATTTATTTTTCTCCCAGTTATGGAGGTTAGAGGTGTGAAATCAATATCAGTGCACTGAAATTAAGGTGGCTGCAGGGCTCCGCTCGCTCTATAATCTCTAAGGGAATATCAGTTCCCTTGCATTTTCTTCCAGAGCCATGTTCTTTGCTTCAAGGACCATTCCTCCATCTTCAAAACCAGCAATGTATAATCTTGCTACAGTTCTTAAATTTATTGTCTTTTCCTGTAGTAATACCTCCATTTTATAGGACATGTGATTGTATTGGGCTTGCCCAGATAATCCAGGATAATCGCTCCATATCAAAATCCTTAATCACAACTGCAAAGTTTCTCTTGTCATTTAAAATCACATATACATAGATTCTAGGGATTAGGAAATGGATTTCTTGGGGGCCCTTATTCAACCTACTGTAGTCCCTCTTTTGTATTAGATTTTCAGTTTTAAGAAGGCAAGGCCTATATTTATTTTTATTTATTATTGTGTTTAGCAGACTCTTTGACCTATACTAGAAACTTAGAAAAATATCTTCTACTGAGCGAATACTATTCAGCATCTTTCTGAAGGATTATTAACCATATTTATCCAATTTTTGAAAACTTTGTTTTATATTTTTTGTTGGAATTAAAATAGAGCACTTTAAACTTTCATGTACTAATCCTTTATAGAATAAAAGCACACTTAGCACTAACATGAATTAATATTAGTGTTAATATATAACAGGTATTCAATAAATTATTTATATAAATTTAGGGCTGTAAAATAATTTATTCTAATGCTTATTTCATAGAAAAGAGAATGGAGATCTAAGAAACAGAAAATGATTTACTTCAGAGTGGACTGTGAAAGAGAGGTCTAGTTAGGATTTGAATTGAGATTGTGTTCATTGAACAAACTGAGATCATGTGATACATTGAGGCCCTTCATATCACTTACAAGTTGTAAGACTAAGATAAAGTTCATTTTTCTTTCCATGCCTTAACTATACATTTTATGAAGTGAAAGCAATATTTGGCTTTAATACTTTTTTTTAAAGATTTTCTTGATTTATTTTCAGAGAGAGGAGAAGGGAGGGAGGAAGAACAATGTATGGTTGCCTCTCACATGGCCCTGACTGGGGAACTGGCCCGCAACCCAGGCATGTGCCCTGACTGGGAATTGAACCGGGACCCTCTGGTTCCCAGCCCACGCTCAATCCACTGAGCTACACCAGCCGGGCACTTTTTAAAAAATAATTACTTTATTGTTGTTCAGTTACAGTTATTTGCATCCTCTCCCCTCCCCTCCTCCCTTCCCCTCCAACCC
>PVJI01018128.1:0-34055 GCA_004026765.1 Micronycteris hirsuta
AATCTCTTCTTTAAACTATCTGCCTGGGAGAATGCAAGTTCCACCCCCTGAACTCCCTGTCACCCCATGCGGCAGAGTTCATACCCTGCTGAGGAGTCAGCTGCCTAGGCAGGGGTAAAGAGGTCCTGGCAGACTCAAGGATGTCAGTGACTGAGTTGTGTGGATCTCAGACAGGGGCTGTTCCTTCCTCCTTCCCCCAAGTCTGACCAGCACTCCCCCTCAAAGGAGATCCAGTAGCCCCAAGCTGCTGAGCTCAGGCTCCTGGCAGAAGCTGGGACAGACTGAGCTGTGTGGTTCTAGGACGAGGGCCATTTTCCCCTTGTACACCTGAGTGGTGCAGAGCCCTCCCGTCACATGGCCAAATTTTGGTCTGTTTCAGCCTGATAAACTCTGCTGGCTTCAACCCGATTACTCCCAGAGGCCCTGCACAACAATAGGTGTACGAGCACCCAGTGGGTGGCAGCTAAACTTAGTATACCTTGGGATATTTGCCGAGTAGCCTCAAACACAGCACTGGCACCAAGTTTGAACCTGTATAGATAGATCTGGTGAACGCTACTCATCCCTATCTGGTGACTCACTAAGAGTATACCTCATGCAACTAGAGTACTGCCAGAGGCTCTTCAGTGATGGAGACTAACAGGCAGCCAGCAGGCAGAGGCAGGCAGAGGCAAATCTCAGGGCTCCTTGAAATTTATGTTAATCTTCCCCTAGGCCTGTTGCTAGTAAAACCTATCCTTGGTGTGCAGCTTAATCTTCACTGGGACACCCTCAAGCCCAGTAGAGACAACCACAAACTGTGAATCACTCTGTAGCTCCAAACAGGTTGCCCAGGGCCAGTCAAAGGCAGTGTCTGACATTGGCCTACACAAGAGTCCCTCCCAAGAGGACCCAGAACAAACACATCCAGTGGCCAGCTTCAGACAACATCAGAGCAGAATCAAATTAGCTTCACAAGCAGCATACCCAAAGGGAGATCCCAGTAAACCCCAGACCCAGCTGAGGCAAATTCTGTTCCATGTGGTCAGCACCTGCACAGCAGCTCACATCCTTGTGGTTGGGGTTGATCCTCACAGTCATACCAGGGAAATTCCTGGAGTACCCAACACAGGTGATCAAAGAGATTGCACCACTGGGTCTCACAAAACACCTTCTACATAAGGCTACCCTACCAAGACTGGGAATCATAGAAGATCTACCTAATATATGGAAACAAACACAAAGAGGCAGCCAAAATGGAGAAACAAAGAAACACGCCCCACACAAAAGAACAGGAGGAATCTCCAGAAAAAGAGTTGAATGAAATGGAGGCAAACAGTTTACCAGATAGGCACTTCAAAAGAAAGGATGCTCAAGGAACTTAGTGAGAACTACAAGGAACTTAGTAAGAACTACAGCTGCATAATAAAAGACATAGGAACCATATAAAAGATGCAGCCAGTGAAGAATACAATATCTGAAATGAAGACTACACTAGAAGGAATAAACAGTAGGGTGGATGAAGCAGAGGATTGAATCAGTAATTTGGAAGACATGGTAGCAGAACACAGTCAATCACAGCAGCCAAAAGGAAAGATAATTTTAACAAATGAGGATAGTTGAAGGGACTTTGGGGACAACATAAAGCATACCAACATCCACATCATAGGGGTTCCATAAGGAGAAGAGCAAAGGATCGAGAACCTAGTTGAAGAAATAGTGACTAAGAAATTTCCTAACCTGGTGAAGGAAAATAACACACAAATCTTGCAAGAGCAGAGAGTCCCAAACAAGATAAATTAACAGAGGCCCACATCAAGACATATCTTAATTAAAATGTCAAAAGATAAAGACAGAATTCTAAAAGAAAGAGAAAGACAGTTACCTACAAGGGAGCTTCCATGAGGCTGTCAGCTGATTTCTCAACAGAACCATTACAGGCCACAAAGAACTGGCAAGAAAAATTCAGAGTGATGAAAAGGAAGACTGTACAACCAAGACTACTTTACCCAGCATGGCTATCAATTAAAATTGAAGAAGAAATAAAGAGTTTCCCAAAGAAGCAAAAGCTAAAGGAGTTTGTTACCACCAAACCAGTATTACGAGAAAGTTTAAGGGTATTCTTTAAGAAGAAGAAAAAAAGAAAACAATACAGAGGAACAAAGTTAAAAGAATAAAATGGCAAAAAATACATACCTATCAATAATCACTTTAAATGTAAATGGCTTAAATAATTCAATCAAAAGACATAGGGTAGCTGAATGGACTTAAAAAAAGACACACATATAAACTCTCTACATGAGACCCATCTCAGAACAAAAGATACACACAGACTGAAAGTAAAGGAATGAAAAAAGATATTTAATGCAAATGGAAAGGAAAGAAAAAGCTGGAGTAGCAATATTTATATCAGACAAACCTTTACGAGAAAGGTTATAGTAAGAGACAAAGAAGGACATGACATAATAATAAATGGAACAATCCAACAAGAGGATATAACCCTTGTAACCATTTATGCACCCAACACAGGAGCACCTAAGTATATAAAAAATTCTTGATGGCCACAAAGGGAGAGATCAACAGTAATACAATCACAGTAGGCAAATTTAATACCCCATTGACATCAATGGGTACATCTTTCAGACAGAAAATCAACAAGGAAACAACAGCCTTAAATGACACACTAGATCAGATGGATTTAATTGATATATTCAGATTATTTCACACCGAAGCAGCAGAATACAGATTGTTTTCAAGTGCACATGGATAGACCACATGTTACAACACAAATCAAGTCTCAATAAATTTAAGATGATTGAAATCATATCAAGCATCTTCTCTGACCATAATGGCATGAAACTAGAAATCAATCACAATGAAAAAAACCTGAAAACGTACAAAGATATGGAGGCTAAATAATATGTTATTAAACAATGAATGGGTTAACAACAATATCAAGAAAGAAATCCAAAGACATGTTTGAAACAAAAGAAAATGAGAACACAACAACACAAAGATCTACGGGACATGGTGACAGCGCTCCTGAGGAGGAAATTCATAGCATTACAGGCCCATCTCAAGAAACAAGAAAAATGTCAAATAAACAATCTAACTTTATATTTAAAGGAACTAGAAAAAAGAACAATGAACAAAGCCCAAAGTTAGTAGAAGAAAGGACATAAAAAATGTCAGAGAAGAAGTAAACAAAATAAGAGTCTAAAAAAATACAAAAAAAAAATCAATGGAACCAAGAACTGATCCTTTAAAAAGATAAACAAGATTGATAAACCTTTTACTAGACTCACAAGAAAAAAAGAGACTCATGTAAATAAAATCAGAAATGAAAAAGGAGAAGTAATAACTGACAGCAAAGAAATAGGAGCAGAACAGGAGAAAATATTACAAACAACTACATGTCAACAAATTGGACAATTTGGAAGAAATGGACAAATTCCTAGAAACATACAATCTTCCAAAACTAAATCAGGAAGGAGCAGAAAATTTGAATAGACAGATTACAATGACTGAAATTGAAGCATTAATCAAAAAACTTCAAACAAACTAAATTCCTGGGCCAAACGGCTTAACAAGAGAATTTTACCAAACATTCAAAGAAGAAATAAAACCTATCCTCAAACTATTCCAAAAAATTCAACAGGACAGAAGACTCTCAAGCTCACTTTATGAGGCCAGCATTATCCTAATTCCAAAAGAACAGGTACAGATACTACAAAGAAAGAAAATTATAGGCTAATGTCCTTGATGACCATAGATGCTAAAATTCTCAACAAAATATTAGCAACACATTAAAAAGATCATATACCATGATCAAATGGGATTTATTCCTGGGTAGCAAAGTTGGTACAATATCCACAAAGCAATAAATGTGACACGTTACATAAACAAAATGAAGGTAAAAACCACATGATCATATCAATAGATGCAGAAAATGTACTTTATAAAACCCAGCACCCATTTATGATAAAAACTCTCAGCAAAGTGGGAATAGAAGAAACATACTGTAACGCAATATATGAAAGCCACTGCCAGCATCATACCCAATGGGCAAAAACTAAAAGCATGTCCCTTAAGATCGGGAACAAGACAGGGATGTCTGCTTTCACCTCTCTTATTCAACATAGTACTGGAAGGCCCAGCCACAGGCAAGAAGAAATGAAAGTCATCCAGATAGGAAAGGAAGAAGTAGAACTGTCATTATTTGTAGATGACTTTTACTGTAAAAAGAAAACCCTAAAGACCCCATCAAAAAACTAATAGAACAGATCAATAAATTCAGTAAAATAGCAGCATTATGAAATAAATATCTGGAAATCAGTTGCATTTCTATACACTGATAATGACCTATGAAAAAGGGAAACTAAGAAAACAACCCCATTTATAATTGCATAAAAATAATACCCAGGAATGAATTTAACCAAGGATGTAAAAGACTTGTACTCAGAAAATTATAAGACCTTGAAGAGAGAAAATGAAGATACAAATAAGTGGAAGCATATACTATGCCATGGATACAAAGAATTAATATCATTAAAATGTCCATATTACTCAAAGCAATCTATAGATTCAATGTATTTCTACCAACATACCAATGGTGTATTTCACAGAACTAGAACAAATATTCCAATAATTTATATGGAACCTAAAAGACCCCAAATAGCCATAGATATCTTGAGAAAAAAGAACGAAGTTGGAGAAATCATGCTACCTGATATCAAACTATATTACAAGGCCATTGGTAATCAGAACAGCATGGTACTGGCATAAAACAGACACATAGATCAATGGAACAGAACAGAGAGACCAGAAATAAGCCCATGCTTTTATAGTCAATTAACATTTGACAAAGGACGGCAAAACATACAATGCGGTAAAGATAGTCGATTCAATAAATGGGATTGAGATAATTGAACATCTATATATTAGCTGTCTACGCATGTGCTATGTGACTGAAACTAGACCACCTTCATACACAAAATAAACTCAAAATGGATTATAGATTTAAATGTTAGACTTGAAACCCTAAAAATCCCAGGAGAAAACATAGGCAGTAAAATCTCAGACATTTCCTGTAGCCATATATATGGCTACATATAATATATATATAATATATAATATTATATAAAAATATATAAAATGTATCATATAAAATATATTACATAAAACATATTATATATAGATAGATAGAGATATATCTCCTTGGGTAAGGGAACAAAAGAAAAAACAAACAAATGGGGCCACATCAAACTAAAAATTTTGGCACAGCAAAGGAGACCATCAACAAAATGAAAAGACAACCCACAAAATGGGAGAACATATTCACCAATGATACATCTAATAAGGGGTTAATATCCAAAATTTATAAAGAACTTACAAAACTCAACACCAAAAAGACAAACAATCCATTTAAAAAATGGGCAAAGAACCTGAACATACTTCTCCAAAGAGTACAGATGGCCAATAGACATGAAAAGATGCTTATCACCACTAATCATCAGAGAGATGCAAATTAAAACCACAATAAGATATCACCTCACACCTGCCAGAATGGCTACCATCAATAAATCAACAAACCAGTGTAGGAGAGGACATGGAGAAAAGGGAACCCTCGTGCACTGTTGGTGGGAATGCAGACGGGTGCAGCCACTGTGGAAAACAGTATGGAATTTCTTCAAAAAATTAAAAATGAAACTGCCTTATGACCCAGTGAATCCACTTTTGGGACTATATTTGAAGAAGCCCAAAACACTGATTTGAAAGAATATGTGCACCCCTATGGTCACTGCAGCATTATTTACAATAGCCAAGATTTGGAAGCAGCCCAAATGCTCATCATGTATGAGTGGGTAAAAAAGCTGTGGTACATTTACATGATGGATTACTACTCAGCCATAAAAGAGGAAAATTTACCTTTTGTGACAGCATGGACGGTTCTGGAGGGTATTATGCTATGTGAAATATGCCAGGCAGAGAAAGACAAATATGATACGATTTCACTTACATGTGGAATCTAATAAAAAAATAAACTAACAAAAAACATAGAAACAGACTCAGAGAGAAGAGACTGACAGCTGTCAGAAGGGAGGGGGCTGGAGGGCTGGGTGAATAAAGTGAAGGGCTTAAGCAAAAAAAGAGAAAAAAACACAGAGATTACAGTGCGGTGATGACCAGAGGGAAAGGGGGAAAGGGGTAGGAAAGGATAAAGGGGGGATAATGCTGTTGGAAGGAGACTGGACTTGGGGCGGTGAGCACACGATACAATATACAGATGATGATGATAGAATTGTCCATCGGAAACCTATTTAATTTTATTAATCAATGTTACCCTAGTAAATTCAAAGTTAAATGAAATGAAATTAAATTAAAAGCTGCTAGGCTAGTTTCTTATAAAAACTGAAGACATTTTTAAATACAATCCAGCAATCACTCTCCTTGGTATTTACCCAAAGGAATGGAAAGATCAAGTTCATATAAAATCCCACCCACAGATGTTTATAGCAGTTTCATTCATAAGTGTCAAAACTTGGAGGCAACCAAGATATCCTCCAGTAGGTTAACTGAGAAATAAAATGTGCAACATCCATACAAGGAATGCTATTTGTGGTAAAAAGAAATAAACTACCAAGCGAAGAACAACCTGGAGAAATCTTAAAGGCAAAATCATGGAGACAGTAAAAAGATCAGTGGTTTCAAGGGCTTGGGGGATGGGAAGGAGAAGAAATAAACAAGTAGAAGACCGGAATTTTCAGGGCACAGAAAGTACTTCTGTATGATACTATAAAGATGGATTCATGTCATTGTACACTTGTCAAAACCCATGGAATGTATAACACCAAGTGTGAACTCTAGTGTGAACTATGGACATTGGGGCAAGAATGTGTCAATGTAGCTTCATTGACTTGTACCACTGGGGTGGCAGCTACTGGTAACGGAGGAGCTATGCATGTTAAGATTCAGTGGGGTATGCAAGAACTCTGCAGCTTCTACTCGATTTTGCTCTGAACTTAAAATGCTCCAAAAATGGTCTATTAAATGTAAAAAAAATTAAGAGTAGCCGGGGTATCCTGAAATCATGTCTTCTTTCTCCGTTTGGACAAAATGCTCCTCAAGCAAGCTGTCTCAGAATTCTTTCAGATTTTGGATGTTTTCCAAGGTAGGAAAACACATTAAAAAAAAAAAAGACAAATTACATTCAATGTTCCTGTAAAGGTGGAAGAACTGAAAACTGATGTGGAAATGCAAAGTGGGGGCAGTTGACTTAAGACACCCAAGGGGAACCTCCAATTATAATGAACTCAAAGGCACACACATTTAACTGGAACTTTTAAGCAACATACACTTAGGTGTTTTATTTTACAATTACTTGTGCACGATATGCTGTAGCTCTTTGATATTTGTTGACTAAGCAAGTGAGTGAAAGTGAAATAATTTAGATTCTAAGAGATAATATATTGTAGAGAAAATTGTACTTTAATGGAAAATATGCAGGGGATGTAGTACAGCCTCACAGATCTGATTCTAGTAGGGCTAGAATTGGGCTTTGAGATATTTTGCATCTTGTAAACTGAAGGTAGTCGGTAGGTGTGCAAACTCTGGTCCAAGAGTTTTTGATGGACCTCCCTTTAATCTGTGGAAAACCAGCTCTGACTTCATTTTCAATACAATTCCTTTTTTAAATAAAAATTTGTGCTTTTAACTTTTCCTTTGAACTGGTTATAACTTCTGCTTTGTTCTCTCATTACATAAATAAAAGTCTTTAGTACAGGTTCATTTTTATACTTGTATGAGTCATGATTTTGCCTTTTTCTGAAAACTGCCTTTCAACAATACCTTTAGAGAAACAAGCCTGTAGGAAACGGGGGTTTCCCTAAACCTGCCAGCTGGCAGAGCAGGGCAGTACACAGCTGGAGCACCAGGGCACCGAGGGAAGGAAGGCAGAGTTTGCCGCCCCCAAAAATGCCTTTGGGATATTGATTCAGGTTATTTGCAAGAAAAGAAGACTTAGGAAAAAACCTTGACTTTCTCTCAAACTGCCTAAAACCATTTAGATGGAGGACCTCCTCCAAGAAGGGAGATATAATAAAAGAACTATAATTTAATATAAAGTAAATGTGATAGGGAGGAACCTAGCAAGGCTTTGATAAAATCCTCTCTGTATCCCACTGTTAAAGACAACCTAGCAAACATTTATTTACCAAACATTTGTTTTTCCATCTCCATGTGATGGAGTCCGGTTAAACCCATCAGGACGATTCATGGAAATCTGGACTTGAGAATGAGACAGGTAGCTTCTGCGGGGCGCTCACAGCCAGAAGAGATGGAAAACTAGCCCTGGAGGAAGCCCGTGCTCAGCCCCTCACAGCCCAGCCGAGCGCTGTGCCCCTGTATCACATGCCTACGTTCTAATACAAATTTCTAAGGTTGTTTCAAGTAAAGAGCTTTCAGGCCAGATTGATCTTAGTTCAAAATTTAAATATCAAAGCTATATTAACTATGTGATAGTAGGTTGGTTGTTTTGTTATCAGTGAAATGAAGAGTGCATGGCCCTTGTCTCCTTGAAGGAAAGAATTCAGTCAAGAGACAAAGTACGGCGAAGTAAGCAAGAATTTATTGGCAGTGTGGAAGCACACTCAGGACGGGCTGAGGGGGCCCCTCAGGAGAGTGAGAGCACCCCAGTCAATTACAGAGCTCAGATATTTATGGGCTTTTTCACTCCTGAACAGCCTTCACTCCTGAACTTCTTCACTCCTGTCTCTTTAGCTCCCCCATCTAGCTTAGCTGTCTATGCATGAGCTATGTGACTGAAACCGGTGACCTATAAGGCTGAACAATGTCCTAAGATTGAATCAGAGATCTGGAGACCACAAGCTTAAGTGTGGCGAAGCCTGTTTCAGCTTAACCCTGTGGAGGTCACGGTCAAAAACCACACACCCTTCTGAAACGTGTCATACTCAAACTGATGGCTTAAACATTATGGGTCAACATTAGTCATGTACAAATGCACAGCTAGTCATGACCCTGCACCTATGCATCTGATATATATTTAAAGATTTGCCTTAGGACTTGTAGACATGCCAGAATGCATGAGGATAATCTATCCCCTTTCCCTTCCTTTGCCTGCCCCAACTCATGCCTAAGTAGCTACCTATCCTAATAACCTGACTTCTCTAAAACTCAGTTTTCTCATTTGTTAAAAAGGAAAATGAATGCCTACCCTGTGCAATTGCTATGATGATTAAATGAGTTAAATCCACAGTAGAAAAGCAAGGTTCTTGGTACATACCATATGGTGCCCACTCAGAAGGTAGAAAAGATTCTCTTAGACACAAGGAGGACAAGGAACTTTATGCCACGGAGAATAAGATGATTCTTGCATATAAACTAAATGTACAATAGAGAATGACTTCATATCAAAAAAGAGGGCTGTGACTTCTTTGGGGAAGAACAGACTAAAGAAGGGAAAGTTTTGGTCATAGTTACTATAAAAACACACAGTCTCCATCAATGGTCCCCATCAGAGTGGTACCTTTGTTACAACTGATAGCCAACACTGACATCTCTCGTCAGATGTCCACGGTTCACATTAGGTTTCACTCCTGGTGTGTTACATACAACCACCCTTACAGCATGCAGAATAGCTTCCCTGATAAGTCCCACTTAGGAAGGCTGTTTTGAAGATAAGTAGATAATAGGTTATTCATGGGCTACACATTGCAATCTGAATGTCTAAGCCTTAAATGAAGACTGGTCTAACAAAGGGTGGCACCAATAGGCAGTAGGAATTGGTGCTCCAGAAGTCCTCTCATGAACAATTACTTCCTCCTTCCTTCATTCTTACCTCCCATCCATCCGCCTATCCGGCTTTCTCTCTCATCTACTAGTTTGTTCTTTGGTTTTCCAGCACCAGAGGATAATACAATCTTTCAAGTTTCTATGCCTTTAAGATCTTGGTGCTAAAACAGAGGATAGTGATTTTCATCCTGGGTTAGTCTTGGTTCTTTTCTTGCTGTATAACTAATGCTTTTCCTTAACATTTAAAATATTGTTTATTAAAAATTACAAAAACAGCAGAAATTTTTGGGAAAAAAAAGCAAATGATGCAGATAAAGTACAGCCCATTGCCCTTTACATTCCCTTCCTCTGAGCTAACCTATACAGCAAGTTTTTATTGATATAAATGATGGTGTGGAGAAGGATTTTCTTGTGAAAACAGGTTCATAGTAGTCAGGCTACCTCTGGTAAGCCGTTCTTGATTTAGACTTATCGCGACTGCAAGGCCCTCATCACCCTGGCAACCAGGGCCACGCCTGCGGGTGCGCAAAGGATTCTGGGGGTCCCCGGAGGGGCGGGGCAGGGCGCAGAGAACATCCCGCCGCCGGAGGGGATGGGGGCAGTGTGAGGCCGGCGGAGAGCAGGTGACCGGTGAGCAGCCTGAGCCTGCGGGCGGTGGGGCGATAAGGCAGTGCGGGCATGCGGGGCCGGCGCCAGACCGAGGCCGGGCGCCCTCACGGCGTCTGCGGGTGGCTGCCGAGGGGAGAGCCTGGCGGGGAACTGGCCTTGGGCGGACATCTCCCCGGCTTCCTGACGCCGGGGCCTGGAGGACGGTAGGCGGGGAGGGGAAGAGGCATCTGATTGTTAAAGAAAGGGTTCCTTTCTTTTCGGGCCTTGCTTTTTAGGAAATATGTACTATATAGTTTTAACATCTTAGTTTTTGCACAGATTTTTGTTCTTGTGTTATTTTCAGCCCTTGAATGTAGCAGTTGCAATAACAAATATTTAAACAGCGATTTTTGCCAGATATTTTGCTAATTATATAAAAGGTTCCTTTTTCTACTGAACTCTGCCTCCAGAGTTTTTGCCCGTTGGCGGGGAGCCTTGGACCCCTGCTGGTTGGGTGCAGTAACACTACTGCTCTGTGTGCTGGTCAGTCCGCTCTATCGCGTGTCCAAGAGCAGGAAGAACACATCGATCTGTGTGACTATTTTAACTGAAAAGGCCCTGATGAAACGTAGGGACCTTTCCGATGTTATTGTTAAAGATGGAAAGGGTTGAATTCTAACCCAGATAATCTGTAAATATGAATAAAAGTATAGTCAGTGGTTGTTACCTAGGATGTACATTAGAATCACTTGGAAAATTTTTTCAAAATACACTTCAGACTCATAGAACAAGATTCTCTCAGGATGGGTCCTGGGCACGGGCATTCTAACTGAGCTTGACAGATAGTAATTCTGCACACACAGCCTTAATTTAATCCCATGCTTTTATCTGAGCGCCCTGAGTGACCGTACCCACTCCCTTGGCTTCAGCCTCTGCATGGAGGGCTTGAACAAAGGCAGTCATGGTGCAAACAAAGATGAGAGCTAGAAGCCAAGACATTTATGACGTAAAAATAGTATTGGCAGAGGGAGAAGTCCATGGTTCTTATTTCAAACTTACATAAAAGTCGAGAGATTACTATTACCTTGAACAATATGAAACTGCCAATATTCACCCATTTTTGACCTACAGAATGACAATTTCATGATTCAACATACTCTAAAACTCTCATATACATATTACCCAGATTCAGTAATTGTCAAGACTTTGCCTTACTGCCTCCATCCCCTCCCTTTTTTTCTTTTTACTTTTTATTGCTGAGTAATTTTAAAGGAATTCCTAGACCTTAAGTCATTTTACCCCTATGTATTTGGCATATATCCCTAAAAAAATAAGTTTCGTATACAGCTTCACTGTTTATCACACCTAATTAACAATAATTCCTCTGTATCATCTAATACCCAATACACATTCAGACTTCTCTGATTGTCTTTAACAATATCTTTTTATATTTTGATTGAGTGAATTGAGTTCCTCAACAAGGTGAACACATTGTTTTGGTGGTTGTGGTTCTTAAGCACCTTTTTATTCCAGAGCAGCCCTTCGAAAACGCCCCTCTTTTATCTCATGCCACTGACTTGAAGAAACTGGGTCAGTTATCTACCCTGGGTTATGATAGTCACGGTGGTAACAATGAGATTTGTTTGCTCTTCCATGATGTTATATAGTCTGGACCTCAATTTGCCATTTTTCCTGTAGTCTTGAAGTCACTGGGTCTGTACTTACAGTCAGTATATCCTTTCTTGAGTATACAGACCCTATCCATTAGTATGCCAAAGCTAGAGCCGGGTAAGTGTGGGACCTTGGTTATGACACAAGCCGTGTGGCCTTGGGTAAGTTACCAAACTTATCTAAGCCTCCACTTTTTCATTTATAAGATAGGAATGGAACACTTCATAACTTGAAGAGTTCTGTAAAGATAAAATGAGATACTGAATACACAATGCCCAATATTACGCCTGATACACAGACAGGCAAGCAGTTGCTCAGTGAATTAGCAGTTCTCACCAATGACAAGCAGTGACTTTAGCTTATATAATGGAAATACTCATTCCAATAAAATATTTATAAAGTATCTGAAAAGTTGTACTTTTTTGATATCACATAATATGTACAATAATTTAACTGTAAGATTAAGCAATACCTACAGCAGAAGTGGAGAGTCTGAAGATTTTTGGAGAATAAATCATCAGGGATTTAGCTCTACTGCCAAGGGAGCAGAGTCTCCTCTGGGCCAAAAACATGCTACAGAATAAAAGAAAAACGTTTAAAGAGAGTGCAACTTACATTGCTATCAGACAGTTATAGCTAACTGACAAACAATAAGTTTATATAAAAAAATATATATAAAGTTTTGATAGTTTTTTCTTATAATTTCTTATCACTGGCATCAATCTAATCATTCTAATAAAGTCCTCTTATACAAATTTATGCATGTTATTTTAAACTAGACATCTGCAAGGATATTGTGAATTAAAAATATAGGGCTCCACCTTAGTCAAAAGCATTAAGTAAAAGTTCCATTTCTACTAGCTATAAAATCCGGAATATTTCAGTCTAAAATCTACTCAGATTTTCTGAATAAGTTACTAGTAAAAGCACAATCTATAACAGTAAAGTTATTAAAAACAGGTTATTTAGAAAGTTGTTCAAAAGGATTGTATCCGATCCCTAATAAATATACAAAATGAATGATTCTTAGGTTATTTTCTCAGATGGTACTTCTTTCAACAACTCCATAACTAGCAAGTCATTTCAGGAGTTTCCAGTTGCATAACTAGCATGCATTCTAAGTTACTTCTGTGCCTGTCAGGAAATCATTATCAGTTGCGGGGAGGGAGATCAAAGCAAAATGAAATTCTGTTATTATACTGCCATTTAGAAGTGGGAGAAAATTCAGCTTTCTAAAGACATTAAGCCAAACAGACACTTCTCATGAGGTTTTGCTTTGCAAATGTTGAATCGGGATGGCATTTCCTCTATCTCTGATCAAATTTTTATAAAAAGAGACTCTAAGAATTCAAAAGAACACTGAAGCTACCAAATGTTAAGGCTACAGAAAGCTTTAGATATAAAAAATCATATATTAGATGTTTCTTAAAAAGAAGACTATAAAATCCTGATTGTGTGATTAAAATCTCAGCTTAAATAGGAGTCTTAGCCATTCTATATCACATCAGCCTATTTTAATTCTCTGCAAAGCACTTTTTTTGTGTGTTTGTGTGGCTGGCCACTCATTCACAAATTTATAATAGTATAGTTAACTACTGTATTCTCTGGTATATCACAGGCATTTGATAAATAAAACTATTAAATGACTGAATGAATACATAAAATCACATTATAAATTAATAATTTAAATGGATATTTATAAGTACTGTTAGAAAATATTGATTCCTTTTGCAAAGTAAATAATTATCCCTTGTGTTTTATGCCTTTCAAGTCAACGATCAGGTTTTCTCATATCACAATATGCTGCCCTGGCTGGTGTGGCTCAGGGGTTTGGGTGCCAGCCTGAGAATCAAAGGGTCGCCCAGTTTAATTCCCAGTCAGGGCACATGCCTGGGCTGTGGGTCAGGTCCCCAGTAGGGGGCGCGTGCGAGGCAACCACACATTGATGTTTCTCTCCCTTCACCCCTCTAAAAAATAAATAAAATCTTAAAAAAAAAAGTCTATTCTTGTGTCATTAATTGTTCTGATCAACAGTAAAATATTAACTGGGTTAGGCAATAGAGATAGTTTTACAAAAATTTATCAAATAGGAGCAATCTTCATTCAGTATCATGGAGTTACTTGATTTAGGACAATTTTTTTTCAGCAAATAAACATCCATTTATTTAAATTCAGCCTAATTTCTTTGGTATTAAGAAAGTATAAGCAAAATGTTTTCTTGCAAGTAGACAAATGAGAGAAATATCTTTTACCTTCTTGAGATAAAACTGGGGGGAAACAGGACTAGGAATCAGGATACCTGGCTTCTAATCCTTATTCTATTAAAAAAAAGGGTGGGGGTCTACTGTTAGACAAGTCATTGACTCTTATTGAGCCTCCATTTCCCCATATTTCAAATCAGATGAATAAATGAATCCTTGGTTTGAAGGTAGTAACCTCAGAAGGTAAGTCCCTGGCTGATCATGCAAGAGCTCAGACTGCAGCTCTTGGGAGATTTCACCCCAAGTGGTGAGCCCTGCCCTCTGGTGGCAAGGCCCCAGAACTGCTAGTCAAGCCATGTCTCCTTCCAGAAACACCATCTTCCTTTAGCTCCTGACATAGGACCACCTTTCAGTTTACTCCTACCTGTCCCCAACCTGCTATGAAATGATGGAATTCCTCAATACACAGATCTGGGCTCTCTTCTCACTAGGTAATCTCATTGTGGAAGGAATTGTGAGGGTGATGGGTGAAAAAATGGCTCCAAAATCTAAGCAGCTGATAGAGATTCAGAACCTCTGAAGCTATTTTTCCTCTGCACTTTAAATAAACACATTTTAAGCAGCACTTTTCTAATGCAATTATCATTCCACATGTATATTCACCAATAAGCTAAATAAAAAATGAATGAATAAATTTGGATGGCCCTTAAGAGTGGGGGGATCAAAAGGCACATGACTTTAATTCTAAACAATATTTTCACTGTATTTTTTTTCTAGTTTCTCCTTTTAAAACAATGTTCTGTGAAGAAAACCAGGCAATTGTGAATCAGGGTGATCTAGAAAACCTGAATATGGCATATTACACATAAGTTAAACTCCATATTCAAATATGCATGGCCAATAGAAAATTTAACTTATCATTGGAGTAAATTGTTTAAAATGAAGATACAGAAAGTATTTAAGGATGACCTGAAGATGAGAAGGTTGGTAAATTTTAGGGGGGGCAGAATTAAGAGCTAAAATGTAAGCAAAGTAGTCAAAATGAATTGTGGAAAGATTAAAGCTCCGGACTTAGATCCAAATGATCAACTTATAACCACTCTGTATATGGGAATGAGAGGTAAGGAAGAGAGTTAATTTGACGTAGACAGGAACATTCAGGTTAACTGAAAGCTCAAAAAAGACTTGATGTGAGGTGACTGCAAAAAAGGCTAGTGCTAAAAGTCTGACCAAAGGAAAGATCATTTGCATTTCATGCTCTACCTGTTAGTCCACTGCTAGAACGTTTATAAGGTGCAGTGACACCAGAGGGCATGTAGGAGGCTGGTTTAGTGCAATGGGAACAGCAAGACTCAAAGTCATGTCATTGGAACAAGGGTGAAAAATACTAACTATATTTAGGTGACACAATACTTAAGAAGATGTGACCCTGAGATTTCTGAACGGGCTGTTCTGTGAAAATGCGGTTCGTGTAATTATAAATTCTTGAGGCAAGAAGTATAGCTGGCCAGTGTGAGTTAGCGAGAATTGTTTTAATACAACGTGAGATAAAACTTTCTAATGGCTGATCTGCACCATTAGTGCCTGGTGTGGAAGTGAGCAAGCAGCCCCAGTTCTTGCTTCAGGTACTAGCGGGGAGCCTACATGACCCGGAGGTGGATGAATGCTTTTGTTCTGGGTGAGGGGCTCCCCCTTCCAGAGTTGCTCGGACTCCAAAAGTGACAGATTGGACTGCTTTTCTCTTTTAACTAAAAACTTTAGATTCACTTATATGGCAGGTTAACAGCCTTTGTTTTCTTTTTATTAAAAGTACTGGTTATGGATAAACTAGAGTCGTTGTTACCCATGCCACGCTGTTTTCAAAATACCCAAACTGCAAAATCAAGAGCAAAAAGGGCAATCGATAGCCGGGGTTCAAAATCCCTACCCTAGAAAGCCAGTCACCTTGGTGCCATCCCTTTTGAAGAGGAAACTCCGTTAATTCCACGCTGTCCTTCTGCAGCCTCCCCCGAGGTCCGCCAGGGCCGGGATCTGGAACCCGGACCGCGCGCTCCTGCGCGCCTCCGGCTCAGGAGTGAGAGTCCGATTCCTTAAGGAAATCCAGACCGGCTCTTCTTCCCTGCCACCGGCGCGCAACGCCCTCCTTCTCCGCCTCGCTCTGCGGTACACTCCTCACCCCGACGCTATCTTCACTGCATACCGGAATTTCTCGAGGCCTACTTACCTCCTTCAAGGGACGACCCAGCTTCTTGAGCTAGTCCCACTTGGGATCCAGGGCCTGGTGGGGCGGGATTCGGGGTGGGGATGAAGCCTGGGCGGGGACTGACGTGGGTGAATGGAGTCGGAGTGTGGATTGGCTGAAGGCGGCTGGGATCACGGACTGGATGGAACTGGACGGGGATGGGCAAGGAGGCGGTGAAAAGTGCAGGGCTGGAGGGAGTACGGGGTGGGGGCAGGATGAAGGTGCACCTGGTTGTGGCGGGGGGTGGGTAAGTTTATGGGGTTTGTACTCAGAGCGGGATAGGCTATGAGGACTGGAGGTGGAGCGGGGTAGAGGTGCGGGGCGGGTTTAGGTCCGCGTGATTGAGTCAAGTCAAACTGAGGAGGTGGGGTGGGGCGGGACTTAGATGTGGCCCGGGACTGGGTATTAAAATTCTACCCAGGCCACTGATTGGCTGTATGTGACTGATTGGGCTGGGGTGGGTTATAAGTGGAGGATTGATTGGGAAAAAAGGCACGCTCCGAGGCCGCAGGGTTTAGGCAAGTGGGAGATTGTGGTTAGAATAATGTTAGAAGCTGCGGGAGAGAGGGCAAGACTAAAGAGAGAGTGCAAAAAGATGTACTTATCACCCGTGATGAGGATGAAGGAAAAAAGCAGAGAGGAACTTTACATTCCTCAACAGTAAAATGAGTTTGATCAGAGAACTGAGAATGAAAGGAGAGTATGAGACTTTGGACCAACATAAATCACACTTTAAAATGAAGAATGCAAATCTTCTAAGAGAACAAGGAATACCGTGATTACTTTGGGGATGACAGTGTTATCGAAAGGAGAGCTTCTGTTAAGAATGGAGTTTTCATCCATCCGTGCAAAGGATGAGTTCTGATTATTATGCTAAGTGAAATAAGCCAGGAGTTCCGATTGTTATGCTAAGTGAAATAAACCAGCCAGAGAAAGACAAACACCATATGATCTTACTCATATGTGTAATCTAATGAACCAAATAAATGGTTGAACAAGGTAAAACCAGAGGCATGGGTACATGGAACAGACTGACAGATCTCAGAGGGGAAGGTGGGGGCAGAGACTCCAAGAGATTAGCCGAAGAACATATATGCATATATACATATCCCACAGACACAGGCAACTGTGTGGTGAAGGCCGGGTGGGGGGAGGGGTCCACTGGAGAGGGACAAAGGAAGGAAATTGGAGGAACAGCTGTAACAGTGTAAACAATGAAAGAAAAAAAAGGACTTTCCTAATTACATTTTCTTCCCCTCCTATTTTAAAAAGCTAAGCGGGTAGGTGGTGTGGGCCTGGCAGTAACATTCTTTTTCAGGCCTAGAGGAAAGAATAAAGATCATCTTTGGTTGAAGAAATGCACTGCTCACTTAGCTAAAAGGAGGTTCAGAAGACGGTAAGGTGAGCGGAGAAACGTGTGCAATGACGGTCTACTCTTAGATTCTGAGTTGTGAGAGGCATTCGTTAGTCAATAACCTCCAGACAAAAAGACCACGGGGAGCACACCTGTGGTCAGAAAGTTGGGTTATTTGTCCTTGCAATGACAGAACACATTCCTTGGACAAATGTGGGTCATTTTAATGACTCTATTAGAATGACTTATTATAGGATTTGAGGGGAGGATTCAAGGAAACAGATTCAGTCTGTTTTGGGTGCTGTCACGATGTGGGGTACTTCTAAGATTGGGTATCATAATACAGCTTATGAGGAAGAAGGAAGGAAAATGACAAGGTGAAATCTGTAATTGGTAAAAAAGCAACAGTTTCACTAGCTGGGAGAGGAGGTATTTTTGCAGTTGCAGAGTGAGCTTGTTTTTATCTGTGTTTAGGCAAGATTATGAAGTGATCTTGTCTGTTGTTTCACTTCATCAGGATCACAGCGTGCCTTTGTCTGATGCAGGGCTTGTGTCAGGTCGTTCTGTTTCACAGGGACACACCACGGCTAGTTCCTAACAACACAGGCCATGAGGGTGTCCTTCAGTTCCCAGTGCCAGCTGCGCTTTTCTTCTTACATTGAACAGATGCAACTCGAGTAGATAGGTGCTGAGGCTTCTGGGGAAAATGAGGCAGAGAAAGTGTGTCCTGAATCTTCCAGGAAGAGAGACAATAGAGATACGAACTGACTTCAGAAGGCAGTAAGTACTATAAATAAGCAATGAGGAGTAAAAACAGCAGATAGTTTGTACAGGATGGTCAGGAAAAGCTTATTACTTTGGGGGTTTTTTTTGAGGAGCTGATATTTAAACCCAGAATTGAATGATGAAGAATCAAGCTTGCAAAGAATGATTCTGGAAAGGGAAACAGCGGTTAAAAAGGCCCTTAAGGGGGTGCAAACTTGGCGTGTTTAAGGAATAAGAGAAAGACCAGTGAGTCTAAAACATAGTGATGCAGGGGGAAGCGCTTCCTGTTAGGGGGGAGAGGAAGGCAGGGCCAGGTCATGCAGAGCCTTGAAGACCACAGAAAGGAGTTTGGATTTTATTCTGAAGCAGCCATTGGGAAATCTTAGGCAGACGAATAATGGGATCTTAATTCAATTTAAAAACGATAGTCTAGCTGCCTTGGAGGTGAGACTTGTGGGTTGGCAAGAGGATCTGTTAGGAGTTTGTTAGAGCAAGAGGCGAGGTTGGTGACTCCAGCGGTGGCAGCGTAGGGAAAGGGCTAAAGATCTCAACGTTCTTTATGGTGACACTCACTTATTTCCTCGATTTCAGCACTTCCCCTCTGCTATCAACTGGTGTCAACTGAAAAATAATAATTGACCGGGTGTTTTGTCACCAAAAAGGATTTATTCTGGAAAAGGAGAGGGTTGCAATCCATTGGCCTGAGTGCCAAGATGCAGGGTTTTTTTTAAAAAAAGGAAAGGAAGTTAAAGGCAGAGAAAGTTAGAACCATAGAGGTTTACTAGAAACAGAGTTTTTCCTCTAGGGTTCTCATGCAAGTGGTTCCTCCCGTTACATTAGTGTGTGAGAACTTCCTTAAGTTCTAGTTCTTCCCAGAGACCCTCCTGACTGATTACATTTGCTCAGAGTTCCAGTTTGTCTTTATCACTGGCTTCTCCTAAATTCAGACACTCTCTGTTTACCCTCTGCAAACTATACTAGAGAACTGCCAATCTGCTCAGGTGAAGATGGGTCTATTGGTGGGGCCACAGCAGACCAGGGGTGGACACCTGGGGCTCTGCTTGTCTCTTAGAAAGGCCTTTAAATGATTCTCCTATATTTAGTTCTGAGCCTTTGGAGAGTTCGGCGGGGGTAAATTGAGTTGGCTTTTTGACTTTCTTCATGATTGGTCTAGGATTCAGCTTGTTTAAATCTGCTGTCAAGTATCATCTGCCCATTGCTTTATAAGGTCTATAATTTTGTTGCCACTGTCGTTTCACTTATTGTTTTTGTTCTCACGGGGCTTAAAAGAATCTCCTTACTGTTACACTAGTGGGTCTTAAGTAGAGAGAGACTGTAAATGTGTTTAACTTGCCATCTCTTGTCATTGTTATTGGTTTACACACATGTTCATTAAATAACGGAATGACCAAATGCCGGGCATCGGAATGCTTTGTTCATGTGCTAAGCCTTGTGTTTTCTTTATACTTATGTTGGTGTTTAATGAGAAATGTAAGTGACTACCTACAATTAATAGCTAATAAATGTGTTTTCCTTATATCTTCTCCTGATTTCTATTCTGAATAAAAAGAAAATACTTTCTTTTTCTCAGTAAGATCTTACTGATAGGTAAAGCCTTTTCCATTGCCTCATGTAAAATACTAAAAATATTCTGAAATATAGCAGAGAGAAGACAGTATAGGATAGCGGGTACGCCAAACTGTCCGGTTCAAATCCCAGCTCTGCAATTTTCTAGCTGAGTGACTTTGTCCAGCTACTTCATTTATCTGTGCTTCAGTTCCCTCCTCTATAACAGGTAGATACTAGATCCTTACTTATACTGCTGTTAGCTGATTTCATAGACCTGGAAAAACTTAGAGCTGTCCTTGCTTCTTAGTAAGTGCTATAAAATTGTTTGTTTAAGAAAAAGGAAAAGATCTTAAGGAGGGGGCTGGTTATTCTCCAATATTTAGTATTCTCTTGTCCAATAGTAGTAGAATCTCCAAACTTCATCAGAGTACATGGGTGTTTGGTAGAAAGACTGCATTTCCAGTCTCTCTTGTAGCTTGGTCGGCCATAAGATTAAATTCTGGCCCGTAGGACAGAAGTGGAAGCTGGATATGCTGTGTCCAGGAAATGTCTTAAAGGGGTAGGGTACGCCTTTATCACTTCCTGGGTTTGTGGTTTCCCTGACAGTTTGTGCGCAGACGCGGTGGCCGCAGCCGCCTTGGGGCACTGGTAGAATCTGCAAACTGAAAATGGCAGAGCAGGAGCCTGAGCCCTAACATCATGGAGCCACCACCTCATCCCCGGACTGTGTTTATATGAGAGGGAAATCCGTTTGTTTTAATTTATTTATATGGGTTTTTGATATGCAGTCATGGTATGGCTGTGATAGTTTAGTGGCTCTTTTAGTTTGCTTAGCAAAGACATCCCACTTTACTTTTATAGGGGCCTTCCAGGTGACAATAGATGAGTGGCAGGAAGGAGATGAAGGTGGAGGATATTGGTAATGCCTCATTATCTGGAAATGCCTCTCAAGAGGTGGCTGTCTCTTCTGGGTACTAAGAATGCGGCAGGCAGGACATTTTTCCTTTATCTTATAACCCTAGAGCTGTACTAAGAAATACCTGCTCTAGGAAAAAAAGGCAGTTAAGTCTGGGTTTGAAGTTCCTGAAGCCTTTCCCACCTTACATTCCTGCTATAAAGAGTTACATTCTTGAAAGTTGCTGAGAGGAGACCTCAAGCATTCTCATTACTCACACACATGCACAAGTTAACTGTTAGCTATGTGAGGTGATGGTGGTGGAAATTATGTTGATATTGGAAGTCATTCCACAATGTATATGTGTATGAAATCAGCACATTGTACCCTTTACATATGTACAATTATATTGATCAAGAGTTATGTCCAGTTTTCAGCTCCATGTAGCTATTTTAAATGCAGGATTTATGTGTGTATGTATTATTAAAGTAAATGCTTTCCAGCCAGATACTAATAGCTGTACAAATATTAGTTTAAATATTTAAAAAATCATAATAGAAATTGTGTACTTACCCATAGAAAAGCTGCTCAGGGTAACTATGTATCTGTTTATCTGTGTGTCCGTTGCCTGTCTGTCTATCCACAGAAACATTTATATGCTGGATTTATAGCAATTTAATTTTAGCACTGGTTACTTGAGTCACTGAGAAATTTTCCATAGTCTCTGAATAATTTTTAAAAAGAGAAAATGGATTTTGACCTTACAAGTCCAATTGGTAGGAAAAAAATTTATTCAAAACATCAGATCCATGGTAGGATATTATAAAAATTGACCTTGTGGAAACAATGGCAAATATTGTGTCCTTCAAGACGTGGACTAAGTGTGTGGCTTCTGGCTAATGGTATTAGAAAATGTCACTACATAAGTGAGTATCACTCTGTTAGAACCTGGTAGACATTGCTCTTCTGAGGAAGGTTTTCTGTTTCCTTTCTCAGTCTGGCTTTGCCTCTAGAGTTCCTGATTTGCATTCATGATGGAGCTCTTAAGCTTTTAGAGGCTCTTACAGGTTCTCTGCAGGTTCTTAGCTCCTGGAGGGTTTCAGTGGGGACTGCCCTTTGCCCCTTCAATTTGTCATGGTGTGCAATGCCCTTTGACACTGCGGCTGGTCAGCACTATGTGCTTTATGTCAGGCAGACCCTCTGAGCAATGGTAGGAATGTAAATCAACACCAGGTTCTCTAGGTTTATAAAGAAGGGATAATGATGAAATCCTTTTTGGAGAGGGAGAGGGAGAATATTCTACTCTAAATAGTACAGAAATTTAAATAACTATAAAATTTCTGTAATATTCAATAGGACATTAAATAATCAAATGTTAAACTTTCAGGGAGAAGCATCAGGAATGGTGCTGGGATGATAAACTGTTCATGTAAGATGTTCACTCATATGTTTAAAAATATTTATTTATGGTTTACCGTGTGCCCTGAACCCTTCTAGCTGAGTCTGTGATGAACAAAATAGGCAATGCTCCTGCCCAGATGGAGCTCAGAGTCTAGTGGGGGAGATAGACAATGAGTAAGAACAAACTCTGGTGATAAAATGTAGTGATAAAATACTGTGAAGAGAAATAAAAATATTGGCCACTAGATGGAGCTCATTGCTCTCTTCATTTCTTTTCACTTACCAGTCCACTCCAAAAGAGATGCTGTGAGCAGGATACACTATCGAAGTTGTGTTTTGGGGCCAGGTGTTGGGTGCTCTCTCTCTTCCAATCATCCCCTCCCAGCTTAATTTCTTTTCTTTCTTTTTAACTAATTGACTGATACGGGGAATATGGTTAAGACATACTAAGGAGGCCTCTGAGATATCATGGGGTAAGGGGAGTAGATCAACTCCTTCCTAAATCAGAAATCCTCTCCCCTCAATTTCTTGGGAATTTAGTTTTATTTAATTATTTGTTTAATCTCTGTATTCAACATAGAATATTTCCTTAAGAGAGGGACTACAACTATGTTCCCACTCCTTGGAAGAGTATGTGGTAGATCCTCAATGCATATTTTTTTGAATGAATGATCCCTATAGCCTACGCAATTACTGCTTTTCCCGCAGGCTCATCTAATTCTCTAGGGACTCTGTTTTGAAGTTGGGTGGGAAAAATCTCTGTAATAAAAACTGGGTAAGTTCGACTGTCTTTGTCCTATGAAATCCTGCCTGTCAAAGAACTCTCGGTGGGAAGGGTGGGATGTGCTTGTGTGTTTGTGTGTGCATGTGTGTATAGTAGGTATATTATGTGGCACTCTGAGTTCTGGGCCATATTTTTTCCTCTTTCTATTTAGATAAAAGTCTAACACACACAATGGACGTGCTTAGTGCTCAGTGGATCTTAGTGAATAATGGGCACATGCTTTATAGAGTTAGGGCTAACTCTATAAAAAAGGTTCTTGAATCTTCTCTTCTACAATGAGTAAAAGGAACATCAAAACTGCAGGGGGGTTGGAATCTAAGGAAATTCATGGGTCATGTTTGATTCCATAATCTCTTGGTCTTAGAATGGTTTCCAGCATAGAGATCCTGCGCATGCGTTGTTAGATTTCTACCTATTTCATTTTTTAAAAAACAGACATTATAAGTGATATTGTTTTTTAAATTTTAGTTTCCAATTGGTCATTGCTTTTATATAGAAATACAGTTGAATATTGGCTTTTGTGTGTTGATCTTACAACTTTGTTAAACTCTCTTATTTGTTCCAAGAGGTTTTATTTTTCATCTTTAGATTCCCTGATATTTTCCTATATGGATAATCATAATGCCTGTGAATAAAGACAGCTTTATTTTAGCCTTTCTGATCTATATGGCTTTATTTCTTTTCCCCCATAGAGTACTAAGCCTTTTAATGTAATGTTTAACAGGACTGGAGAGACTAGACACACTCGCTTTGTTCCTGAGTTAAGGGCAAAGCATTTGGTTTTCATCATTAAATACGTTAGGTGAAGGGTTTTTGTAGATTCCTTTTATCAGCTTAAAGAAGGTCACTTTTTCTCAAGTGTAGAGACATTTTTCCAAATTCTAAAACTGCTCGGGTTATACCTTCGGCAAAGAGTGAACAGGAAAGCTCTGTTTCTTACGTCTTTAGCTTATGGTGCATTTCTGCCTTTTGACGAGTCTTCTGTTCTGGAGATTCTCCATTTCTTTACGAAGTTGTTCGCTCTCCCGTTTGAATCCTTCCTGCAGTAACCGGGCTTGTTCCTAAAAAGGACAAATCATGAAAAAAGTATAGCAGTAAGCAAATCCCTAACTTCTATTTTCCACATTCATAGATTTTTTTTTTGTATTTAATTTCTTCTTGAACTTTTCTCCATTAATTTTTATTACACTATCTCTTGGGCATCCTGGCCTCATGATTACTTTTTCAGAGCCTCCTATAGCTAAGAAAGATTTTTGGCTTATACTTTCTGATATGTTGATAAGCTTAAATTACAAGTCTTGGTCTTTTATCCCATTAATTCTACACAGCATTTGTGGGCACCCTTAATCATATATTTGTTTTCAAATCTTCCCTGTGCATTACACACTTTTACACACACACATGAAGACTCTTTGGTATACACACATATGGCACACAAATAAATTCTCAAAATCAAATGAAGTGTCTGAATTTTAGATCAGTGAATTTGATTTAGGCCTCACAGATTGGGGGCAAAGGTGGCAGGATATAAATAAGGGGACCCGGACCAGAGTCTGTCCATGCGGGATTTCTGCACGTCCCTCACTGCGCAGACTGGGAGTGGGGCAGAGAAAGCAGTCAGGAGTGGCCCACTGACACTGCAGTGAGAGTTAAAGAGTCTTTCGGCTCACAGGTTCTCTTAGAACTAAAGTTATACCACATGTGACAGAAAAACAGTCATTGTGGATTCCTTTGAATGGTGAAGGTGATCCGAATATCTTACCAAGCTGTGTGATCCTATAAAAGTTATTTACTCTTTTCTGAACCCCTGTTTCTTCTCCTAAGTCATGGGACATAGCAGTTCTTACTTTGTATAATATTAAGCAAAATATACAGATAAGACATTTTTTATAATGCCTAGGAGATTAAATAGATACCATTGATTGAAGACTATACTGATAACCAACTAGATGTGATATAAATTCAAATACAGTTTTTAATAACTGGACATAGGCAGGGCCAGGACAGGCAGACAGACAGAGATTGAAAAGTAAAGTGGGTAAGAAAGGTCCTTCTGGGCTTCATGGTCTAACAGCCATACAAAGAGATCAGGGACGATGGAGAGAAAGCAAGAGAAACCTCAAGGTGATGCAGTTCAATACCTGAAGTTTAAGTTTGAGAGCTGCCTCCTGCTCTGCCATGAACTGGGCCCTCTCCTTCTCTATCTGCTCAGTCAGCTGTCTCACATGTTCCTGATAACTCTTTTCTTTCTGCTCCATCATCTGCTGAGTCTTTATCTGCATGTCCTCCAACATTTTTCTTGCAGCCTCTGCAGATTCAGCTTTCATACGTTGCTCTGTCAGGAGGAAAGGAAGAAGAAAAGCTCGTGGGTGACCACGTTGCTTTTTTTTCTCTGTACACTTACCTGTTGCTGTTGCTCCTGGCTGCATATGCCCTAGTCAGAGCTCACTTCAGCTAGTAAGAGGCAACTTTGCTCATTTTGCTGTTGTTTAAGGACCCCAGGTTCACCCAGCCAAATTATTTGAACTTTTAAAAGCTTTTGAGGCTATCTAGTCTCTTGCTCCTCACCTTCAGTCTCCTTTTCCTTCTCTGTGAGAGTCTGGTCTGTCTGCAGAATTGTTTCAGTCAGAGCCTCCTTGGACTCCAAGTATGTCTGAAGAATTTCTTCACTCTAAGACCCAGAGAAAATGGAGCTAGTAATAGGAAGTATCTGTAAGCGCCTACTCCTGTTTGCCTACCACCCCCTCCTCTGGAAATTGCTTCCCTTGGTCCTGGTGTGTCTGGTGGTCAAGGTGCACATGTTCCAGGTTGGCCAAGCATGGCACTCTACAAAGCAGAATCCTTTTTAAGAGACTGATAAATATGAATAGAGAGTCTCTGTTCTTTGAGTGGGGGCTGTAATTTTGGAACTGTTGGTGCTGTTGTCCAATATGGGGTGAGCTTGCTGGGGAATGAAGCTATCATGGGGAAAGCAGATCCAAGGAAAAAGGAGGTGGAGGGAGAAGGGAGGGAGGGAAGTGTGAGGCTGGGGGGAGCAACAGGCAGAGAGATAAATGTTGGTTACCTGTATTCCCTTCCTGGGTTCCTGAAGGTATTTTTTCTTTAGCTCCTGCACCTTTTGGACAAAAAGATGATATCCTCCTGGTTTAGAATAAATCCCCCGTTTTATATCTTCTTCCAGAGGATTGAAGATATCCTTAAGTAAAGCTGAGCAACGATCTGATGATGCTTTTATATTCTGTTTACAAAAGTCTTCTTGTTTTTTTTCTAGCTGGGCCTTTAATATGAAAGTAGGAAATAAAAAGAATGGAGAGAAGATGTTAGCTCGACCTCAGAATTTTCGGAAAAGCTTCTCAAAAAATAAAGCCTGTGCCCCCATATAAACTCACAGGACCACATCCTTCTTCCTGATCCTGTGTTTCTAGTGAAGTCCCTTTTCTCCTTGGAGGTAAAGCTTATGGCAGAGATTGTTATCTTTATGTTAGCATTTATGCTATGCATCTGCTTATCGTTGTGGCCTTTTTCACCGCGGCTGCATTCTTCATCTGGGCCAAGGCCAGGACCGTGTTTTCTGTGCAGGGCAGGTTCCCACAGCTGATGGCATTGACGTAGGTCAGCACCAGGTTCTCTAGTCTTACAAATACACCTTTAGAAATAAACTTTTGCTTTTCAAATTGGACCAGTGATTGCACATGGAATAAATGTGGCTCAATATAACTAAGATAACTAAGACTACATATTTCTTTGCTTTTGGCTATAACATTAAATCAGTCTGATATCAGCAAGTATGTAGTTTGATTAGGAGCTCTGATTTTTGCCTGTATGCATTTAATTAAATTATGAGAAAGAATGTCAGTTTATGAATGAAAAAAGTTTCAAAACTTTGAGTCAGTCATAATAGAATTGGTTCTTATAATAATAACAACAGTGATTCTTATAATTTTAAAGTCTAGTAAAAATTCCTTCTCATAACAAATACCCATTTTATTTTCTAGTAGTATTTCACTTTCTGAGGCCCTAATCCATATAAACATAAGAAAAAAATTACCGCTAATTCCTTCTGGAACTTTTGGTCCACATCCTTGAAGGAGTTCTTGATGAAGACTTCGATGGCCTCTTTCTCACTGGCCCTGTGCAGGTCCAGCAGCTCCTGGAGGGTTTCCGTGGGCAGCTGCACCTTCTGGGCCATCTGCTGGTCATAGTGGGCAATGGCCTTTTTCACTGCAGCTGAGTTCTCTATCTGGGCCAGGGCTAGGACCGCGTTCTCCATGCAGGGCAGCTCCCCACTGCTGATGGCATCGACGTAGGTCAGCACCAGGTTCTCCAGTCCTGCAGAAGAGAACAAATGATAATGTTGGTTGTAGTTGGGGTGAGGAAACAGTCTCTTCTGTGTAAATCTGATGATATCTTCTGCCACTCGCTTGCCTCACAGCTTCAGTGTCCTCAGCATCACCTGCAAGCTTGCTAGAAATGCCAACTCTCAGCCTCTGCCCCAGATCAACTGAATTAGACCCTCCTCTGGCAAGATCCTTGTGTGATATGAATACATATCAAAGGGTGAGAACCTCTTTTCTGGATACTATAGACCTGTATTTATTGAATACATGTACTTTATCCCCAATGAGAGAGGTACATTTCTTGTACCTCTCTCATTTATGTCTCTATCATCAGTCCTGGTCCGTGGCAAGCAATTGTAAAATCATTATTTGTGAAACAATTAAAAAGGAATCCTTCATGTTATTTACTCCAGCAGAACACTGTCCAGGAGAACTTTCTGTGATGGTGGCCGTGTTCTGGGTGTGCTGTCCAGTGAGTGGTGCACGCACTAGCCCTTTGTAGGTGTGAGCCCTGGAAATATAGCTGTGTCATCAGAACTTTTATTTCTTTAATTTTAATTAATCGACATTTAAATTTAGATAGCCACACTGGTCCAATGGCTACCTTAGTGGATAGTACAGGTCCAGTTTACTAGGGCAATTTTAAGCAATAGAGCCTTTTTCTTTGTCTTTTCCTATCTTTTCTCACCCAGGACATTTGACTAATAAAATCGATTAGAAATGTTGTGTCATCTAGAATGTACCGCAGAAGGAGTAGTAGATTTGCATTTTTCCACAGCTGACACTAGGTGGATGTTATTTCACCTTCCTTTAGTACTAACAGTGAGTGTAAGACTGGGAAGAGGACTCACGAGGTCCATTGACCTTGAGGCCTCCTGGAAGCGTTTTAACTTTGGAACTGTTGAAGATGTAGGAGCAGAAGACTGTAGCTTGTTGCACGAATTCGGACTCCAGCTCATCATCATGTAGGGTCTCAATCTGGTCTAGCTTCTTCCGGTGAGTGGGCCGGTCAAAGATAAAGCATTTCTTCTTTGGGAAGAATTTCCGGATACAGAGTCGAGGAAGATTAAAATTTTTATCCCCTTGACTGGTAACTAGAAAAAGACAAAAAAGGACTTTGCTTAATATAGGGGCTTGGAAACTTTTTCTGTAAAGGACCAAACTAAATATATTAGGCTTTGAAGGTCAGAAGGTCTCTTTTCCAAGTATTTAATTTGGCTCTTAGAGCATGAAAGCAGCCATAGACAATCTACAAATGAATGGGCATAGCATTAGTCCAATAAAACTCATTTATGAGACAGCTGGCAGGCTGTGTTGTCCATCATTTGTCTGTGGCCATATTTTGCCAACCACTGGACTAGTGCACTGTTTATGCTTTAATCTGTTTTCTTTTTTAAGTATATTTTATTGATTATGCTATTACAGTTGTCCCATTTTTTTCCTCCCCTTTATCCCCCTCCACCATGCACCCGCTTGTTCCAGCATTCCCCCCTGCGCTTAGTTTATGTCCATGGGTTGTCCATATAAGTTCTTTGGCTTCTCCATTTCCTATACTATTCTTAACTTCTCCCTGTCTATTTTCTGCCTACCAGTTATGCTTCTTATTCCCTGTACCTTTTCCCCTATTCTTCCCCCTCCCCCTCCCCACTGAAAACCCTCCATGTGATCTCCATTTCTGTGATTCTGTTCCTGTTCTAGTTGTTTGCTTAATTTGTTTTTGTTCTTGTTTTTAGGTTCAGTTGTTAATAACTGTGAGTTTGTTGTCATTTTACTGTTCATAGTTTTGATCTTCTTTTTCTTAGATAAGTCCCTTTAACATTTCTTGTAATAAAGGCTTGGTGATGATGAATTCCTTTAACTTGACCTTACCTGGGAAGCACTTTATCTACCCTTCCATTCTAAATGATAGCTTTGCTGGATAGAGTAATCTTGGATGTAGGTCCTTGCTTTTCATGACTTCGAATACCTTTTGCCAGCCCCTTCTTGCCTGCAAGGTTTCTTTTGAGAAATCATCTGACAGTCTTATGGGAACTCCTTGGTAGGTAACTGTCTCCTTCTGTCTTGCTGCTTTTAAGATTCTCTCCTTCTCTTTAATCTTGGCTAATATAATTATGATGTGCCTTGGTGTGTTCCTCCTTGGGTCCAACTTCTTTGGGACTCTGAGCATCCCAGACTTCCTGAAAGTCTCTTTCCTTTGCCAGATTGGGGAAGTTCTCTTTCATTATTTGTTCAAATAAGTTTTCAATTTCTTGCTCTTCCTCTTCTCCTTCTGGCACCCCTATGATTTGGATGTTGGAATGTTTGAAGATGTTCTGGAGGTTCCTAAGCCTCTCCTCATTTTTTTGAATTCTTGTTTCTTCATTCTGTTCTGGTCGAATGTTTCTTTCTTCCTTTTGTTCCACACGGGTGATTTAAGTCCCAGTTTCCTTCCTGTCACTATTGGTTCCCTGTACATTTTCCTTTATTTCACTTTTCATAGCCTTCATATTTTCCTCTAATTTGCCACCAAATTCAACCAATTCTGTGAGCATCCTGATTACCAGCGTTTGGAGCTCTGCATCTGATAGGTTGGCTATCTCTTCGTGGCTTAGTTGTATTTTTTCTGGAGCTTTAATCTGTTCTTTCATTTGGGCCATTATTTTTTGTCTGGGAGCACCTGTTACGTAGTAAGAGGTGGAACCTTAGGTGTTCACCAGGGTGGGGCAACCCACATTGTTGGATTGTGGTGCTCAGTATGGGGGAAGGGTCAGAGAGAGAACAATGCCACTTGCTTTTCTCTCTTCCAGTTTTCAGTCACATCCCCCACTACCCACAAGCAAATTGGGCCTTTCTGGTGCTGTTTTCCAGGTGGGTGGGTTTGTGTACATTATAAGACCCTGTGGGTCTCTCCAACGAACTCTCCTGCTGCTGCCTCAATCCTCACAGGTGTTTTCAGTCAGAGGCTTTGAGTCTTTATTTCCCTGCTGGAACCCTGGGTTGTGTGGTCTGTCTTGCTCCCCGGTTGTTCCTCCTGGTTTATCTGCACTTGAATGTGGGACCACCCAGTCCACCAGCTACCGTCTTGCCTGCCCTGGTCCTCTAGCTGCTGCCTTGCTGCAAGTCCGCTCTGCCTGGCTGCCTGTCTCCACCCCTCTTACTGGTCTGGGTGAATGTTTCTTCTTTAACGATTTGGTTGTTGGACTTCCATACAGTTCAATTTTCTGTCAGTTCTGGTTGTTTTTTGTTTTTAAATTTGTTGTTGTCCTTCTTTTGGTTGTGCAAGGAGTCACAGATGGAGGTGGAGGTCTACCTCCACCTCCATCTTGGCCGGAAGTCCTCTCTTGCTGCTTTTAAGATTTCTTCTTATCTTTAATCTTGGGTAATTTATGTGTTTCTCCTTGTATCCAACTGCTTTTGGACTCTCTGAGCTTCCTGGACTTGCATGTCTAGTTCCTTCACCAGACTGGGGAGGTTTTGCTTCATTAATTTTTCAAAAAATTTTCAATTTCTTGTTCTTTATCTTCTCCTTCTGGCACCCCTATGATTCAGATGTCAAAATGTTTAAAGTTGCCCTGGAGTTTCCTAAGCCTCTCCTCATTTTTTTGAATTCTTGCTTCTTCATTCTGTTCTGGCTGAATGTTTATTTCTTCCTTTTGTTCCAAATCGTTGATTTGAGTCCGATGTCTTTCCCTTCTCTGTTGATTCCCTGTGTATTTTTCTTTATTTCACTTTGTATGGCCTTCACTTCTTCCTTTATTCTGTGCCTGTACTCAATCATTTCTGTGAGCATCCTGATTACCAGTGTTTTGGACTTTGCATCTGATAGGTTGGCTGTCTCCTCGTTGCTTAGTTGTTTTTCTGGAGTTTTGATCTGTTCTTTCATTTGGGCCGTATTTCTTCATCTCTGTGCATCTGTTACATTGTAAGGGGCAGAACCTTAAGTATTTGCCAGGGCGGAACAACCCACTTTGCCTAGTTGTGGCACTGTCTGTAGGGGAGGGGTCAGAGAGGGAACAATGCTGCTTGCTAGGCTCTTACCCCACTTTCAGTCACTTCCCGCACTTTCCACAAACAGATTGGGCCCTTTCAGGTGCTGATTCACGGGTGGGTGGGCTTGTGTACATTCTAGGATTCTGTGGGCCCCTCGAAAGGACTCTCCTATGAGATTGACAGTTTCTCCCACCATTGCAACACCGATAGGTTTTTACAGCCAGAGGTTTTGAGGCTTTAGTTTCTGGCCCTGGAACCCTGGGTTGTGTGGTCTGTCTCATTCCCCAGTTTTTCCTCCTGGCTTATCTGCAGGCATATGTGGAATATTCTGGTCCGCCAGCTGCTGCCTTGCCTTGCGTCCTCCCTGCTGGGTGCCTATCTTCACCCCTCCTACCATTCTGGATGAATGTTTCTTTAACTCCTTTGTTGTTGGACTTCCATACAGTTCAATTTTCTGGCAGTTCTGGTTGTTTTCTGTTTTTAAAATGGTTGTTATCCTTTTGGTTGTGTGAGGAAGTGAAGTGTATCTATGTATGCCTCCATCTTGGCCAGAAACCTAATTCTATTTCCTCTAAATAAATGCCCACTCTTCTTCACATTTATTGGCTAATTACACCATCACAAGCTCTAAACAGGGAGATAACATTAATTTTATCACAGCACAGGAAGAGCTGAAAGAGAAACTTATTCTTAGAATGGGAAAAAGACAATTCAATGTCAAATCTACTAATTCAGTTAGTAAACAAGCAAGCATTAATTTTTTGTAATATCCAGCTGAGAAGAAGTAGAAAACTATAAATATTAGAAAACTAAGTAGAAAAATTTAAAAAAAGTGATAGTTTCTAATATCTTGTCATTCCCAATAACCAATTCTAAGTCCCCTTTACCTTTCTTAAGTTTGAGTGAATTCTCCAGGTACTCATCTGCTGTGATGGGTTGTCCATTTGCTTCCAAGTTTAGGGAAAAATCCCTCAGCGTCCACACAAAATCTGGAAAGAAGCTCACAAAGTCAGCAGAATCCTCAGCCTCATTTGTATCTGGTGAAGATTTTGCCCTTATTCGATCTGTCAGCTCTGTCACATAGCTGAGCAGCAAACTAAGGAAAACTGGTGTAGAAGAAGTGTGACCCTCATCCCATATTAGTCCCCCACATTCCAAACCTTTGTTTCTAACCTAAGAGTCAATTCTTCAGTCGGCACATAGGATCTTTCTTTTGCCCTTGAATTATTTTTTTGTGCTTTCTCTTTTTGAGCTTGATTCACCAGGATTCACATTCAGGTAGCTTGTTTTGTAACAGGTCTCCCGCTGTTCTTAACCACAAAGAGGATACTGCAGCTCGTCCATGGCCTGCTGGGTGATGGTCCCCATGCTGTTGTAGACGAAGGTGCTGCTCAGCAGTATTGCCAGGGCAAAGATCCAGGAGTCATTCTGGTTGTCGCCCTGGAAATCAGAACACATTGAGGCCAGGATTATGTTTCATTCTCATGGTGCTTTCCAGATCAGCAGTAGTAAAAGGATGCTCATTTAATAAGTGTTTGTTGGGGTTTTTTTTTGGTTAATGACCTATAAGAGGAAACCAAATCCAAATGAAAATGATTGTTAATAGGACTCAGACTTTGAATATTTTTTTGATTACTGTTTTTGGTTTACACTAATTCTCACTAGATCTTCTTATAATCATTGGCAGATAATTGAAAAACAAATAGTCAAAGTTGGTAGGCGTTCTAGGCCTTAAGTATAATTTTTATTGAATTTTCTCTATTTTACAGCAAAATTGACGTATAATAGCAATAATACTTATAGCAATTTTATTGAGCAACTATTATGTACCTGACACTTTCCATTCTTATTAAATATTCAAATATTCCAAACACTATTATGAGGCAAATATAGATTATTTACATCTGTTTTACAGATGAGAAAGCTGAGGTTAAAAGAGGTGAAATAATTTGTTAAGGCAACTGTGTTAATGACAGAGTTTAAGTTTAAACAGTATAGGACTTCTGAGCATAAATCTTTAACTAAAGCTCTCTGCAGGATAAGACTAATGGCATTGATTTTTTTTACTCCCTTTATACATCTGGGTTAACTGGCTTAACTTATAGCCTGTTGTTAATAACTAGACCACTATCTATTGACGACTATGTGCTTCTTCCAGAATTCTGCCTTATGAATATTTTTCTGACCCCTGATTGCAAAACTTGACATAAAACATAAAACATAACAGAAATGAAAAAAACATATTTTGGTTCAGTGCAAGCTCTTATTTGAATAAAAGTTAAATAGTGTAGAGGATATCCAAAGATGAGGAGCTTGTCCCCAAACCGAATCTTAAATACTTACCTTCTCTACATCTCCCAGGCCCTCAGTGTCAAGGAGAACGAGGGTGTGGTCTGCCTTCTCAGGATGAGGCACACACCACATCCAGATTCCCTTGGTGTGAGACTGCACCGTGGAGCCCAGAGAGAAGCCTGCGGGGGGGGGGGGGGG
>PVJI01018129.1:0-34052 GCA_004026765.1 Micronycteris hirsuta
GTTGGGTTGTTTACAAATGTCTCTGAGGTTCCTGAGTCCCTCCTCATTTTTTTGAATTCTTGTTTCTTCCTTCTGGTCCACCCCATTGGTTTGAGTCCCAGCTTCCTTTTTTTCCCTATTGGTTCCCTGTAAATCTTCCTCCATTATCTTTATCGTATTGTTCATGTGTTCAACTATTTCTTCCAGTTTTGTGAGCATCATGATTACCAGTGTTTTAAGCTGGGCATCTGTTAAATTGGCTATCTCTTCGTCCATTAGTTGTAATTTGTTCTGATCTTTCGTTTTGGCCATTTTCATTCTTTTTTATCTCGGCGCACCTGTCGGAGTCTTAGGTGTTTGTCGGTGCCTGGCAACCTGGGTCACTTTTTTGTGACATTTCCTCTGGGGGCGGGGCCTGGGAGGGAGCAATGGCATCTGCCTTTCACCGCCACTCCCTATCACCCTCTGCTCCCCAGTTCCCCACTGCGTTTTCCGCCAGTCTCGGCCCTGCTGGTTCCCACTGGCCTCTCCAGTTACGCCGCCGGCCTGCTAGGTTCACCCATTGTTCAGGGTAGTGTTTTGTTTAGGCGCTCCCGGGGTGAGTTCCTCCGGGCAAACTGCCTCTCACTCTGCTCCTCCGCTCAGTTCTGCCCTGCTTACCAGCCTGGATGTGCATCCTCCCCAACTTCCTGGGTGTCAGACTTCCCTTCAGTTTGATTCTGTCCGTTCTGGTTGTTTATTTTTCACTATTGAGTTCGTTGTTTAAACTCTCTGGTTGTGAGCGGCGGTGCAGTGCATCCACCTACGTGGCCATCTTGGCGGAAGTCCCTGACTTTTTTTAATTAAAAATTGTTCTCCCGGAAATGCACAGCAGTGCTGGCAGATTCACAGGACAATGCAAGAACAAAAGGCTCCCCTTGTGCACACAAGGGCGGCACACATCAAGCTAGCCTGGGGCCTTCTCTGGGAGGAAATTAAAAAAGAAAGGAATCATGAGTGTATATTAGAAAAAGAAAAAATGCTCAGAGAGAATTTGATAAACAATTACAAGATTCAAAGTCAGAAGGGATCTTCGTTGCTATCTGGGGAACCCTCTCACATGTGGCAGCACATTTCAATCACCAGCAGAGCTCATTAAAAGTACAGTTAACCAGGGGGATGAAAGATGGTGGCGAGGTAGGTAGGAGTGGAGCCCAGTTCTCCTTGTACCCAGCCGGAACACCTAGCAGATCTTCTGAGGAACAGAGTGAACAGCCAATGCAATCCCAGCTTATATGAAGTTTGGAGGCAAAAAATTGCAGAGGACATTGAAAAACAGACAGTCAGGAGATTGCATTGGGACAGTAAGGTCCCTGGGATTTGTGTAGAGACCTAGGTTGCTGTGGCCCCTGGCCAGGTGCCTGCCGCAGAATGCGGGGAGGAGAGTTAGATCACCAACTTCCTTCCTTACTGGAGCAGAGAGGGTAGCCTGGTGCCAGGAGGGACCTGGATACTTGAAGTAGCTGAGGGGAATAGAGATGAAGTGGGAGACACAGAGGCAGTATACAACCACTGGGACTGTGGACACCAGTAGGTCATTACCAGAGAAATTGGGGAGCCGGGGGACACCTGGAGAAGGGAGAAGGGTTGGGTCATGTGGAACCCTGACCCAGATAGTCTCCAGACTGGTTAGAAAGTTGGGTTGTGTGGAAAGCTGTGCACCTGTTAAGAACAGTGGTGCCTGGCTGGTGTAGCTCAGTGGATTGAGCGCGGGCTGGGAACCGAAGGGTCCCAGTTCGATTCCCAGTCAGGGCACATGCCTAGGTTGAGGGCCAGGTCCCCAGTGAGGGCCATGTGAGGAGCAACTATACATTGCTGTTTCTCTCCCTCTCTTTCTCCCTCCCTTCCCTTCTCTCTAAAAATAAATAAATAAAATCTTTAAAAAAAATGTAAGGAACTCTCTGTCACAGCTGGCTCGCAAGGGCAATTTTGAGCTGCAGGCCCACCCCAGCTCGGGCAGCTTGCCTGGCAGCTGATTCTCCCCACTGGCCCTGAAGCAGGCTGCTAACAGCACCACTCACCCCGAGTCTGATTTGAGCCCTGCACCTGAGCTTGACTTGCGCTGCGTGCCCAGAGACTGAGTGTCACGCGCCCAGAGGCTGACTGGCACTGCTTGCCCAGTGGTGGGATCCAGGCATGGTGGGCTTGAAAAGAGCAAGGAGAAGGCACACCACACGGACCTCAGTGCAACTGATGAATTAAAGGCTCAGGCTTGGTGCAGATAGAGAGTGGGGGCCTGGCAGCTCACAGAGGACCTGGGCTGGAGGCTGGGCAACTATGAATATTGCAGCCCAGACCTGGTCCCCATCCTCGCAAAACCATAGGAAGGGAAAAAAGCGAAGCCCAGCCCCCCTCTTTCTGTGGCATCCAGGAAGACCAGCAGAGCTCAGTCAACAGGTTTAAAGTGAGCAGGAAGTTTATTTTTTTTCTTTCCTCTCTCTTTTTTTTTTCTTTCCTCAAGAAGGACAATAAGATGTGGAGTTATGAAAGGTCCAGAGACAGATAGATCCAAAGGGGGTGCACAAGAACCCCCAAAAATGAGAAACTGAGACAAATGTAACTTTCCTATCCCATAGAACTGGCATTTTTATTGTTAATTTGTATTCTTGTTATTTTTCATTATTTTTACTTCTTTTATTAGTATATTTTATTTCTCTTCTTTATGTTTAGTTTTCTTCATTTTATTTGTTTAATTGCATTGTTTGAATGGTTTTCCTTATTCTCCCTTTATTGTATTTCAATTTTCTTTCTTTCACTTCACCCATGTTTCAATAACACACAACTCTTGATTGGATACTTTCTATTCTGGTTATCCAAATCATATATTTCTTGCCATATTATTGTTGTTCTAGTACTATTGTAAATAATTGTTGCTCCATACAATTATAAATACTACACAGCAACCCTCCTTGATCTCAGCCTACTTCACTTTATTCCTGAGCTTTATTATTGCTGTGGTTAACTCTATTCTCTTGCACACTATGCCTACTTACTATCTGTTACTCTCACTACATCTCATCATCTAACCTTGCACAAGCACTCTGTTTTCTGGATTCAGCTCACAATCCTCCTTCCCTCTAACCAGAGTCTTATCTTTCTTTCACCTTTTGTAAAAAGTGGCTAGTTGGGTGAAATATCACAGTTAACGCTATACTTAATCAAAAAATCTCCTATCTCTTCTCTACTTTTTGGTACTTTAAATTCCATAGAATACTCTCCGAATTCCTTAATCCATTTTGCCTACCCCCTGCCACTGATCACCTGCAAGAATAGGTGGGGGCTGTGAATATCAGTATACCTATTCCAGGAGAGAAATCCGCAAAAGAACCACAAAAAGGTAAAAATCCAAGTACAGCAAGAGAGCCCACACAAACAGAAGAAAGGGTAAACCTAGAGCATCCAGACAAGGAAATCAAAGAGATCACACTACAGAATCTCATAGAATTCCTACCATAGAAGTTCACTCTACAAAGACAGCCAGCAAAGTGAAACATGAGGAAGCATAGAAACAAACAAAAAAAAGTCACCAAAAATGGGGAGACAAAAAAAGAATATGCAATCAAAAGGAATGGCAGACGCCCCACTAAAAGAACTAAATGAAACAAAGGGAGGCAAACTAGCAGATATAGAATCCAAAATAATTGTTATAAAGATGCTCAAGGAACTCACAGACAACTACAAGGAACTGAGTGAGAACTACAACAGTATGAAAAAGGAAAAGAAACTATAAACAAAAACCAGGAAGAAATGAACAATAAAATCTTGGAAATAAAAAACACACTAGAAGAAATTACAAGCAGGCTGCATGAAGCAGAATATCAAATCAGTGAGATGGAGGACAAGGTAGGAAAAAACACTCAGATAGAGCAAGTAAAGGAAAGGGACTCAGAAAGAATGAAGACGTGTTAAGGGAAATGCAGGATAACATGAAACATAATAATATTCATATAATAGGGATATCAGAAGGAGAAGAAGAAGAGCAAGGGATAGAAAATCTATTTGAAAAACCAATGATGGAAAACTCCCCTAATTTGATGATAGAAAAAGTCACACAAATTCAGGAAATGCAGAGAGTACCAATCAAGAGGAACCCAAAGAGGCCCACTTCAAGACACATCATAATTAAAATGGCAAAATTCCAAGACAAATAGAGAATCTTAAAAGCAGCAAGGGAGAAACAGGAAGTAATATACAAGGGAGCCTTGATAAGACTAGCAGCTGACTTCTCAATGGAAATGCTCCAAGCCAGAAGAGAATGGCAAGAAATATTCCACGTAATGAAACCAAAGGCCTACAACTAAGACTACTCTACCCAGCAAGACTCTCATTTAAAATGAAAGGTAAAATAAGGAGTTTCCCAGACAAAAGAAGCCTCAAAGAATACACCTTCATCAAACCAGCTCTACAAGAGATGCTAAACGGTCTGCTTTAAGAAATGGAAAAAAAAAAGAGTGACAGACAGAGGAACACAGGTACAAAAAAAGAAGGCAAATAAGTATCTATCAATAATAACCTTAAATGGAAATGGATTAAATGTTCCAATAAAAAGATATAGAATAGCCAAATGGATAAGAAATGATGACCCACACATATGCTGCCTACCAGAGACCCACCTCAGAACAAAAGTCCTACACAGACTGAAAGTGAAGGGCTAGAAAAAAATATTCCAAGCAAATGGACAGGGAAACAAAGCTGGATAGAAATACTCTTCTCAGACAAAATAGACTTTAAAAGAAGAGCCATAAAAAGAGACCTAGAAGGTCACTTCATGATACTCAAGGGAAGAATCCATCAAGAAGACATAAATGTTGTAAGTATATATGCACCCAACATAGGAGCACCCAAATACATAAAATCTTGGAAGACTTTAAGAAAGATATTGAAAGCAACACAACTATAGTAGGGAATTTTAATGCCCCACAGTCAAAAATGGATAGATCTTCCAAACAAAATATCAACAAAGATATTGTGGCATTGAACAATGTCCTAGATCAAATGGACTTAACTGATATATAGAGAGCCTTTCACCCCAAAGAAGCAAAATACACATTCTTTTCAAATGCACATAGAGCATTTTCAAGGATAGACCATGTGACAGGACATAAAACAGGCCTCAATGACTTCAATAAAACCGAAATTATATCAAGCATTTTCTCTGACCACAAGAGAATGAAACTAGAAACCAACCTCAAGAAAAAACACTCAAACTCATGGATTGAATAGCATGTTATTAAACAATAAATGGGTCAAGAATGAGATCAAGGAAGAAATCAAAAAGTTTCTTGAAACAAATGAAAAGGAACTCACAATAATCCAAAACTTATGGAACACAGCAAAGGCAGTCCTGAGAGGGAAGTTCATAGCAATAAGGCCTACCTAAAAAAGATAGAAACATTTCAAATAAACAACCTAATCATATATCTACAAGAACCAGAAGAATACCAACAAACAAAGCCCAGGGCAAGTAGAAGAAAGAAAATAACCAAGATCAGAGCAGAATTCAATGACATAAAGACTAAAATGACAATTCTAAGGATCAATAAATCCAGGAGCTGGTTATTTGAAAAGATAAACAAAATCAACAAGCTCTTAAGCAGACTCATCAAGAAAAAAAGAGAGAAGACCCAAATAAACACAATCAGAAATGAAAGAGGAGACATTACAACTGATGCCACAGAAATACACAGGATTGTAAGAAATTACTGTGGAGCCATACATGCAAGAAATTAAAAAACCTAGGTGAAATGGAAAAATTTCTAGGAAAATATAATCTTCCAAAACTCAATGAAGAAGAAGCAGAAAGCATGAACAGACAAATAACAGCTGACAAAATTGAAGCAGTAATCAAAAAACTCCCGACACACAAAAGCCCTGGGCAAGATGGTTTCACAGGAGAATTCTACAAAGCATTTAAGGAAGAGCTAACTCCTATCCTTCAGACTATTCCAAAAAATCCAAGAAGATGGACAACTCCCAAACTCTTTTTATGAAGCCAGCATTATCTTAATCCAAAAACCAGATAAAGACACAACAAAGAAAGAAAACTTCAGGCCAATATTGCCGATGAACATAGACACTAAAATCCTCAACAAACTATCAGCAAACCACATCCAGCAATACATTAAAAAGATCATAACCATGATAAAGTGGGATTTATCCAAGAGATGCAAGGATGGCATGATACTCACAAATTAATAAAAGTAATAGATTACACAAAAGGAAAGATAAAATCACATGATCATATCAATAGATGGAGGAAAAGCTTTTGATAAGGAAGAACACCCATTTATGATTAAAACACTCAGCAAAGTGGGAATAGAAGGAGCATTCCTCAACCTAATAAAAGCCATATAAGAGAGACCTAAGCCAACATTATACTCAGTATGCAAAAACAACAACTTCACTAAGATCAGGAACAAGAAAAGGTTATCCACTTTCACCACTTCAACATAGTATTAGAAGTCCTAGCTACAACAATCAGAGAAGAAAATAAATAAAAGTCATCCAAATTGGAAAGGAGGAAACAAAACTGTCATTGTTTGCAGATGACATGATAGTATACATAGAAAATCCTATAGACTCCACCAAAAAACTGCTCGACATAATAAATGAATTTGACAAAACAGCGGGATACAAAGTCATTATCCAGAAGTCAAAGGCATTTTTTATACACCAACAATGAAATATCAGAAACAGAAATCAAGGGAAAAAATTTCCCATTTGACGTAGCAAGAAGAAAAATAAAATACCTGGGAATAAACCTAACGAAGGAGATAAGACCTCTACTCAGAAAACTACACAACACAGAAGAAAGAAATTAAGGAAGACACTAACAAATGGAAGCATGCACCATGTTCATAGATTAGAGAATTAACATCATCAAAATATCCATACTACCCAAAGCAATTTATAGATTGAATGCAAACCTACTAAAATACCAATAGCATATTTCACAGATATAGAACAAACATTTCAGAAATTTAAATGGAACCATAAATGACAGTGAATATCTGCAGCAATTTTGAGAAAAAACAAAGTAGGAGGGATCACAGTACCTAGCATCAAACTGTATTACAAGGCCACTGTAATCAAAACAACCTGGTACTGGCTTAAGAACAGACACATGGACCAATGGAACCGAATAGAGAGCCCAGAAATAAACCCAAGTCTCTATGGGCAATTAATGTTTGACAAAGGGGCAGCAGCATAAAATGGAGAAAAACAGTCTCTTTAATAAATGGTGTTGGGAGAGCTGGACAGCTACATGCAAAAAAAGGAAACTTGATCACCAACTTACACCATATACAAAATTAAATTCAAGGTGGATAAAAGACTTAAATGTAAGTCGTGACACCAGTAAAGTCCTTCAGAAGAACATAGGCAGGAAAATCTCAGCTATTCTATTCAGCAATACTTTCACTGATATGTCCCCTAGAGCAAGGGACATAAAGGAAAGAATAAACAAATGGGACCTCATCAAAATAAAAAGCTTCTGCACATTGAAAGAAAACAGCATTAAAATGAAAAGAGAACCAACTGTACAGGAAAACATATTTGTCAATGATACCTCAGACAAGGGTTTGATCTCCAAAATATATAAAGAACCCACACAACTGCACTCTAGGAAAACAAACCCAATTAAAAAATGGGCAAAGGACTTGAACAGACACTTCTCCAAGGGGGACATACAGAGGGTCCTGAGACATATGAAAAGATGCTCAGCATCACTAGCCATCAGAGAGATGCAAATTAAAACCACAATGAAATACCACTTCACACCAGTCTGAATGGTTATCATAAACAAAGCAACAAACAAGTGTTGGAGAGGTTGTGGAGAAAAGGGAACCCTAGTGCACTGCTGTTGGGATTGCAGACTGGTAACGCCACTATGGAAAACAGTGTGGAATTTCCTCAGAAGACTAAAAATGGAACTGCCTTTTGACCTGGCAATCCACTGCTAGGATTATATCCTAAAAATCCTGAAACACCATTTCATAAGAACCTATGCACCCCAGTTCATAACAGCACATTTTACTATAGCCAAGTGCTAGAAGCAACCTAAATGCCCACCTATAAATGAATGGATCAAAAAACTTTGGTACATTTACATGATGGAATACTATGCAGCAGAAAGAAAGAAGGAGCCCCTACCCTTTGTGACAGCTTGGATGGAACTGGAGAGCATTATGCTAAGTGAAATAAGCCAGGAGGTGAAATACAGATACCATATGATCTCACCTTTATGTGGAACCTAATAAAAAAAAAAACAAGCAAGCAAAATACAACCAGAGACATTGATATTAAGAACAAATGGATAATAACCAGATGGGAGGGGGTAATGCAGGGAAAAGAGTGAAGGGTTTTCAGGAACAACTATAAAGGACACATGGACAAAAGCAAGGAGGGTTGGAATCAGTGGAGGGAGGTTGGGATGGCTGAGGTGGGGGAGAGGTGTGGGGGGAAAAGGCAGAAAACTGTGCTTGAACCACAATAAAATTTAAAATAAAAGAAAATACAGTTAATCAAGCTCCACACTGGAACGATTGCATCAGAATCTGATACTCAAACAAGTGTGGAAGTTCTATTCTCAAGCATCACAGAATACTTGCCTTACTTCTTCCTCAATACTGGTACAACCATAACTCTTTTGGAAATCTACCCTGGAATATCTTCAGAAATCAGGTGTGGTGGATAGTAACCGTTCATAGTAGTAGTATAGCTGCATAACCTTATTTATAATCAAAACAATCCTAAAAGATAATCATGAGTTTATTTGACAGACAGGAAAACTAAAGTGATAGCTGCCAAATGATCTATCTAGCATTTAAACACAGATATGACTCTTTAGCTCACGTTCTTTCCACTAAACCATATAGTAATAGGTTGATCCAATCACATGAAATAGACATTATTCAACTTTTTAGCCTACAAAGTTATGATTTTGTACATATTACTATAATATTTAAAGTCTTAAAAGAAGATAAAGTACTGTATAAGAAATTACTACAAAGGGATAATGAATTACTACATGAACATTATGTTATACAAATTAATTTTTTTTTCTTTAAGTGAAGTGCATTTTGATAAAACTAGAAATAAAATTTCCTATAAACTATCAATGAGAAATTCGTTGCTTTGCTGATATCTGTCTGCTTGTGTTACCTAATGATGACTCAGAAATCTGCAGCCTGGACGTAGGTGAGACAGCTAGGCACAACATTTAAAGAAACAGTCACTTTCAGGTACGGATCCAGTACTTGCATGAGCTTGAGAGCAAGTGCCTTCTTACATATGCACCTTGGTGCCTATTATGTTCCCCTTAGTTTTGGCTTCACACTTGATCTCATTTCCCCTCTCTTCTTTTTATTCCACTTTTGTTAATTCTATACCCAAACCACAAAAGGCAAGCAATTAAAACCGTGAACTAGAAGTCTAAGGCAGCATCTGTTCTTTGTGTGTAGGGCAAAAGATAACTCTCATTGTTTCGGGGAGAAAATGCAAATATTGAACAGGAAAAAATGAGAACCATGTGGTTAATAGAGAAAAAAAAAACAATTTATTAAAAAATTGAGCCCGGCTGGTGTAGCTCAGTGGATTGAGCGCGGGCTGGGAATCAGAGGGTCCAGGTTCGATTCCTAGTCGGGGCACATCCCTGGGTTGTGGGCCAGGTCCCCAGTGAGGGCCATGTGAGAGGCAACCATACATTGCTCTTTCTCCCTCCCTTCTCCTCTCTCTGAAAATAAATAAATAAAATCTTTAAAAAAAAATTGACTGAGGTTGAATTGCTGTACTTATTACCCATTAAGCCTATTTAGGGTTCTGTTTTCTTTATGTCATGGTGGCTCTTAGGTAATTATCACCATGACCACCCATTACTAATTAGCTTTATGAGCTGACAACTTTATCTGTGTCCAAAGACATAAATGCACAAAACAAGATGATTCAGTAACTGCATAAAAGAAAAATGCAACTGAATGTGTTTTTAGAGAGAGAACAATCAACGCCTGGAATACCAGAAGGGAGAATGGCATAGCTCCTTGGAGGCTACCTGGGCCTCAGACAGGAGCACTTTCTACATGGTCCTTCTTCAGAAAGGATAACCTTGTCTGTCTTTGAATACCTTTAGAAAATAAAACTAATCCTCCATGAGACATCCTTCACCAATGCCAGAGTATATTTCTACTTTTTTCCTATTTTCTATGCATTACCATTTCCTTCTAGGCCAAAAGCTTCCATTTTGGAAGTTTTTGAAATCCTTCCCAGGGTCATGTAGCAACATAAAACTGGTATATACTTGTCCCCAAATTTATCTCTCAAATATTAAAAGATAGACTTTCAATGTTTGTGACGGTTATACATATTAAACAGTCTAGGCTCCTCCAGTGAGTCGGACCAAGCCAAGTTCTGTGCCTTTGAAAATATTACATTTTTTCAGTGAATTTTAAAACATATTAGTTAGGTAACAATGTACACTCTCACCAGTCTTATTCAACACAGAACCAGAAGTTCTAATGAGGCACATGGATCAGAAAGGAGAGAATGAAACCATCTCTATGTGCAGATAACATAGGAAATCCCAAAGAGTTGACAAAAACTCTTAGAACTAATAAGTAAGTTCAGTGAGGTCATAGAATACAAGTTCAACACACGAAAATCAATTATATTTCATACACACACTAAATAGAAGAACTGAAGTTAAAAGCATAATACAGATCATAATTGCTTCAAAGAAAATTAAATATTTATGGAGGGATATGCTTAACAAAGTATAATGAGAATCTGTATGTTAAAAATTATAAAATGTTGATAAGATAAATCAAAGAAAAGCTACATAAATGAAGAAATTCTTCACATTCATGGGTTAAACAACTCAACACAGTGAAGATGTAAATGGTCCCCAATTTGAGTTATAATTTTAATGTAATCCCCATCAAAATCCCAGAAAGCTATTTCTGTAGATATAAACAAGCTTGGGTACAGGTCATAGAATAGCTGAAACAAACTTGACAAAAAAAAAAATCGAGGGGAGGAATTATTCTACCAAAGATATAGGCTTACTATATAGCTACAGTATTCAAAACAGTATGTGATTGGCAGAGCTATAAACTCATAGGTCAGGAACACATACCAAATGCAGAAATAGGTCCACAGAAATATGCTCAAATTAATTTTTAAAGTGAAAGCAATTCAATGGAAGAATGATAACTTTTCAACAAAAAGTCCTGAAGCAATGGAATATCCATAGGCAAAACAATGAACCTCTACCCAAACCTCACACCTAAGACCTCTACAAAGTTTAATAAAAATAAGTGATAGATTTAAATGTAAAACATGAAACAATAATAAGTTTAGAAAAATAGGAGGAAATTGTTGGAATCTAGAGCTAATCAAAAGTTGTTATACTTGACACAAAAGCAGGATCCATAAAATAAAAAAGTTTATAAGTTGGACCCTATCAAATTAAAAAAGTTTTCACTATGAAAGCTCATATGACAAGGATAAAAAGACAAGCTACAGACTGAAAGAAAATATTTGCGAACCATCTATCTGACAAAGGACTAGTATATAAAATATATGAATAACTCCCAATACAGAAGCTAAAAAAATAATAAATAAATCATATACAATCCAATTATAAAATGGGCAAAACATATGAATAGACTTTTCATTGAAGAGGATACCATACATGGAGAACAAATAAACACATGAAAAGATATCCAAAACCATTAGCCATTGAAAAATAAGAAATTAAAACTACAATGAGATATGATCACACACGTATGATAATGGCTAAAATAAAAAGTAGCAACAATTTCAAATGGTGAAAATTCAGAGAACCTGGATCACTTGTTCATTATTGATGGGGATTTAAAATGGAACAATCACTCTGGAACACAGTTTGACAGTTTCTTATAAATTAAACATGAAGTTACCATTTGACCTAGCAATTATACTCTCGGTCTTCTATCCCAGAAATATGAAGGATTTCTTTTCACCAAAACATTCACAAAAACAAATATTCATAACAACTTGTTTTATTTATTTATTTACTTATTCATATAAAAAACTGCAACCAACCCATATACTGCCCAACAGGTGTGATTAAACAAACTATAGGATGTACATACCATGGAATACTACTCATCAATACAAAAGAATGAATGATTAATGAAAGCAACAAGTGGGACAGCTGTCTAGGAAATTATGCTGAGTGAAAAAAAGTCAATCTCAGAAATGTTAGACTGTACAATTTCACTTTATAACACATGGAATGACAAAATTTAAGAAATAAAGAACAGGTGAATGGCTGTCAGGGTTTAGGGACTAGAGGAGGTAAAGGAAGGTGATAAATGCAGTTATAAAAAAGATATTGCAAAAGATCATTGTAGTGTCAGGAATGTTCAGGATCCTGACTGTAGTGGTGGATTCACAAGCCCTCAAAGGTGACAAAACCATATAAATCATAGTATTAAATACACATAGAAGTCCAAGTAAAATTAGAGAAATATGAATAAGAAGTGAATATATTGTGGTTGTGATATTATCATAATTTTGGAAAATTGTCATTGTGGGAAACTGTCCCAAGTTTTTTCCAGAAGCTTCCTAGACTTAGTTTCCTTTAAGTCTTTGGATACACTAGAAAGTTTCCATGAGGGGCTCATTTTTGACACATTGAAATTTCTGAGAAACTACAAGAAAACAAATGATTTCTCATTGAATATGCTAGCAATAGCAGTATAGGCAGGTGCCAGCTAGTGCATCAAGAAATAATGTAACTACTCTATTATGAGCTATAGGGATTGAAATTGAAAATATGGGTACCCCAAATCCTCAAATCCATGGATTTTCCTGAAAATTAGTATAAGAATCTTGAAAAGGCGAGGCTTAATTTTCTTCAGAGTAAAAAAGAACCCTTATTATTTCACGTGCATAATTCATGTGGCATAGATGTATTTTTGTCACCCCCAAATGAGATGCCCTTATGCAAAGAGCAAGCCATTTCTCATTTCTCATTTGTAAGACAAATGAAATCTCAGGCACAAGCTGTAGCAATAACCAGTGGAAAAATTTTCCTCATGAAGTTAACCACTTAGCAAAAGGGTCTTGGGGGGTGAGTGTAGATGCAGAAAGTTTCCTCTAGTCTTTACACTACAGATTGTAACCAAGTTGCAGAGACCAAGAGGGCAGTAAGAGGGCACCCACTCTGGAGTTACATAGGTATTTTGGAAGCAGGAAAGTAAGACAAGATGCTCATGAAGTTGCAGCAGCAGCAGGCTGAAGATGTAAAGGCATCTGTTCAGACCTTGACCAAGGTGAGAACCTTGGAAATAAGTTGGCATCTCTCATAGGCTAGAAATGTATGCTTTCTCAAATGTGGTAGTTTGAGACTTCTTGCTTTCTTTTTTCATTTATCTTTTAGTAAACTCCTTGACATTTTCTACTGATCTTAACTGTACTAAAAAGATTTTGTCTGATTTGGGCCTGAGCCTTTAAGGGGGCGTCCTTAGGGAAGAGCGGTGGCAATGAATTCCCATAGAACTGCATAAGGGAAAGATAAACCTCATACAGAAAAAAATACATGGGCCTCCAACAGGGCCACTGCTTTCTACTTGCTAAGCAATGAAGTCTGAATGCTCTGGCTTAATAAGGGAATAATGCTTTTATCCATAAAGCAGTAAAATGTTTTCACCTCCCTCACCTTTTATCCCTGAAAGTCTGTTGCTAAAGCTAATAACCATTTGCTCTGTAGTTTCATGTCAAGACTGCTGTAGTTTACAACCCCGTTGTCCAGTTTCAGCTCTCACTCTTCAAACTGAAGCATACAGTCTAAATTGCTCATGTCATAGTCTGGATAATCCAAAGTCACTTTCTGTCACTTGCTTCGCAGGACACTTTACATTCAAGGTTTTATCGATTGACAATGTACCAATGTGGGAGCAGGACGCACTGGATATAAAAGAAACAGAAGATAACGCCCTGTCCTTGGAGAATTTATAAGTCATGGAAAGGGCTTGGGTAGGCTTAAAAAGCAATTTGCAACTAGACACATTAATATAGTGCAAACAGAGTATTATCTACAGAGCAAATGAAAGAAAATAATAACTGCAATTATACAATTCTTTAAAGATATTTACAAATGAAAATAATAACTGCAATTATACAGTCATTAAAGGTATTTACAAATACCTCTAAATTACTGTATCTCATTGGCTACAACCTGTCATGTAAAGGATTTACTTTATATTATCCTTATCTTGCTGATGAAGAAACTGAGACTTGGAGTTTGTCAGTACTGTGGCCACACTGGGTCTTTGAGCCCTTATTCTTTCTTCTACCATGTTCCACCTTCAGAATCCAAGGAGGTGAGATTAATTTGGGAAGTAGATGAGGTTGGAATAGGGTTTTATGGGAAGTAAAATTATATGCAATGGCAGATAGAAATGGAAAGAACATTCCAGGTGTACTGTTAATCTTAAACCAGAACAACAAAGCAGAAACCCATGAAACCATTTTTTAAAACTTATTTTTGAGTAATGAAAAATTCTGTTCTGTTAGGAAACAGTTTCTGTGAACTCTTCCTTTCTCTCTTGCTTTATAACTATATTTTTTAAACATATAACCTTGAGCAAACCACACAATCAATCTACTCACCTTGCTCCATACATAAGTTGAGCCTAATAACATTTTCGTGGGTGGTAACTAACTTCAATCTTCAATATGTCTCTTTGCAGCAAAGAGAAGGCAAGTGTTAATTTTCATGTGGCTGCATAAGAAGACTGTGATGCATGAATTCTTCTGAAGTGAAACAGTAGCCTAGGCAAACTAAGAACTGCTTCACAGTCATAAAGCCTATGGCCACATGATCTACATACTGAGGAACAGGACTCCCTCCAAGCTAAAGCTTCCTGTCTCACACCAGTAAGAGCTACATAAATAAAGCAGATGGACAGGGGAGGGTTATTGAAGAAAAAGTGGTAACCTTCCCAGAATCTAAGGGCAGTTATGCATATGTTGGGTAAGAAGCTTCATGGTTTTTGACATCAGTGTTAAAGGTCAAATCAATCTGTTTCTGGGGGAAAGGGTAATTTTCCTTCCCACCGTTGGAACTTCATTTCCATGTTCATTCAACTCAGTCCACAACCTAAAATTCATGCAGGTGAGAAGAAAGATGCAATACTTGCTTATCCTTTGAACATTCCTCACATTTTATCAGTATAGAAATGTATAAAATGTGCAAAGCCAAATGTCAGAATTGCCAAGATAACCTCCCCTGTCTTTGTGCTGCCACACTGCCTAACCCCAGTGCACTACCGTTTGCCAGTGCATTATTTGGGATTATATTATCAACTATTATTCAAGAAGCTAATAAGTCCTCAGAATGTGCTGCCCTAGCAGTGGAGTAATGAGTAACACATAGTCCCTCACTTCAAGATGGTGAATGATAAAACAATCTGGGTGGCCTTGAACAACAAAACTTTGCATATTGTGAAGGGCTACACCAACCACAAGAAGAGCCTTGAAAGACATCTTGATGAATTGCACAAAACTTGGTACTGAGAGTTGGAAGGTCTTTGTTCTGTTCTTTACTTTTTCCTACTAAACTATGGCTTTAACATGATCTATTTATGCCTTAATGAACCCATAACATGTAAATAATAACAGCTGCCTTGCCTATTATAAAACACTACTGTGAAGAACACATAAGTTCATGCACTTCCTTGTGAGTTACAAGTTATAAATCTGAATGGTAGAAATAGTCAAGAATGAGAGTACATGTGAAAAATAACTAGGAAGGGGTGGGTGGCAACCATGCTAGCTATAGGGCAAAGTTACAAGGGAAAGAAACTCTAAGATTAGAAAAACTTTCAGCAGGAAAAAATTGGGGCAGGCAGGTAGAATAAAGCAGAGATGCTAGGAATGGGCCATGAAAGGAGGGATAGAATAATGGAGGAAAGATAGGGAAGGGGGAGAGAAAGAGACTCACACATAGAGACAGAGAGAGACAGAAGGAAAGGAGAAGAGTGTAGAGTTAGAAAGTAGGAGGCATGCATAATACAGTAAAAAAAAAAGTCTGTGAAATGCAAGCATCTACTTAAAATAGTATACTACGCATTACACCCATAGTAGACACTAAATGCACATTTGCTGAAATAAAAAAACTTGACACATTAGGAGCTCTTTTGGCTCTCTTGCCCAAATCATCAGATGTTTCAATTTCTTACAAAATTGCCCTTGTCTGTCTTTCTCCTTCAGGCTCTATCCCCATTGAGCAAATGGAAATAATTTTCTTTGAGATGTGTGGCAAGCTGTAAGCATATACGTTATAAAAGTTAAAATAATATAAGCTTCAAAATAATATATTATATCTTATAGCTAAAATTATTTAGAAAATATAGCATAATAATTATGTGTGATACCACCAGAAAGTTACTGAACTTAAACCCAAAAAGTAATATATGGCAAGTTAAGTTACTGAGACATTAACTTATGTGTATGTGTGTTTCTTTTTGTAACTCTCTTTTCTGTTTTAAGGACATAGATGTTAGTGTCCTCTTAATATCAGGACTAATGGAAATATGGGGAAATTGCTACCACCACCTCAGCACCTATGTCTGAGGAAGATGGAAAGTAATGTAACACTTTTGAGGAGTGAGGCAAGTCTTCGGTGAAGAAAAGGGAAAACAGAGGCAGAAGAGCTTTCTGAAGACCAGGAGAGAAGAGGGGCCCTGCAAAATCCAGGAGTGCTTACACTACTCCTTGACAGAACCTAGGGAAATAGAAAATCTTGGGAAGGAACTGGTTACATGGTACATTTCCAGAGGGCATCCATGTGAATATTGCTTCTTCCAGGTGTGACAAAGATCCTTCGGTGTAAGTGTGACACAAAGCCACAGGACCATTTCCTTTTAGGAATTATGCAGTCTTGGAAAATTAAACCATCATATGTGGACCAAAAAACAGAGTTATCTGCCTAAAAGTTATCCTTTGAGTCATTTCATGTCCTGAAGGGAAGAATCCCAATTAATGACAGAAAATCAATTTCTCATTAGCCTTAGGAAATAAAGGGATTCAGTGTCAGATTTAGTTCAATATTAGAAAAATAAACATTACCTGAATAGGAATCTTTAATAGCTTTCCATGTGATTCTTTAGCCTGCTAACATTTAAGAACCCTTGCTTTAGGCAGCATATTTTCCCGAAGATATAAACAGGAGGTAAACATCAAAAACTGGTCATCTCTTAAAAGCATATCTTTAAAGAAAAGAATTGAAAACAAGGAGTTCTTTTGCCTATCTCTATTCAACGGGAGGAAGGATGAGCCAGTGTGTTGGAGCAAGTGAATCTCATAGCTGCATGAAGAGTGAGGGGTAAGTTGGAAACTCCTCAGCCCAAGCATAGCCAGTGCTTAGATGAAGGCAGTCTGATGGCACTGTCCTGACAGACATTATGTGCAAGAGTAATTAAAGACTCTTAAGTGAAGACTAATTCTAAAGGAAGGAAGGAGAAGGCAGAACCCATGAACTAATGATGGATTTTCTAAAAAGGAAAAGTGGATTATGAGTACAACTGGGTGGCTGTCACCTTCCAGCTAAATCCCAATGAACTTAGGTCTTATTCTAAAGAGAAGTACAAATCAATAAATCAATTTCTTTTCATTTCTTTCAAGATATTAGGACACAAGGAAGCTCCGTTTGTGAATGAAGTGGGCAGAAGTTTGTTCTTCTGCTGAAACAACTGAAAAACTTATAAAATATAAAACTGTACAAAATGGCAAACAACTATTTTCAGACTATAGACTAGACTTTAACCCTTGAGAAAAGGTAAACAAATGATGAGTGCCATAGAATTGCAAAGCACAGGAAAGAGAAATCCAAAAGGAACACAATAATTTTGCTGATTTGAGGTGCCATAAATAAGAGTTGAGGAAACCAGGGTGTTTGAACTCTGTAGGGGAAAGTACCAGAGAAGAGGGAGCTATTTACATAAGGATATGCAGAAACTGCACAAGTGTTCCTTGAGGCTTTGGCTGAGTGTAAGCTAAGCCTGCATAAATGGATCTTCAGAAGGGTGGGAAAAGAACAACCACTAAGAAAAACAAACAATCCAAAACAAGAACAACAACAAACCAGCTACTAAAGAATTGTAATCTGAACAATTCCCAAAGATAACACAAGCTTGGGAACCATTTGATTTCCAATCAACCATAGTGGATGATCCTTTTTAGAGCATTTAGTGGAGATCCCAGAATGTTCCTATTTCAGTTATAGGGCTCACACACACACACACACACACACACACACACACACACACACACACACACACACACCCTACAGTAAAGGGTACCCTATGCCTAAGCTAATAAACAAGGTTAAGCTTAAAGCAAGCCTTAAAATGGGCAAGCTGATTCGCAAGTACTTTTAATTGCCTGTATAAACAAATACCAACTCTTTAAAAAAACAAAAACAACTTAATCCCAAAACTCAGCTTGTAATTTTTATATTGTCTAGTAGGCACTCAAAAATTAGAAGGATGGAAGACGCAAGAAAATGCACCCATAATCAGGAAAAAAATCAGTCAATGGAGACAGAGTCAGAAAAAATAGAGATACTAGAATAGAGAATATTAAAAGCGCTGTTATAAGTATGTTTAAGTATTTGAAGGAAAACATGAAAATAATGAGGAAATAAATAAAAGGTATATGGAAAAAATTAATTTTCCAAGTTAAATTAATACAATATCTGAAATCAAAAATTCAGTGAATGAGCTCAACATAAATTAGACACAGCAGTAGAAAAAATCAGTGAACTTAAAAACATAGCATAGAAACTATCCAAACTGAAACACAAAGAGAAAAGTGACTAAAGGAAAAAGGGAAGAATAGCCCCTCACAATCTGTGAGATGCAGATAAGGCAGTGCTTAAAAGAATATTTATAGCTTTAAATGCTTATGTAATAAAAGAGGAAAAGTTTAAAGTAAACACTGTAGAAATAGTCTCTCTGCCCTCTTCAGCTCAGGACTTGTGGCCATTTCACTTTACCATAGACTACAGAGACTTTCCTACATTGCCTTGATATGCTGAAGGCTGCAGCACCTCTATGTCAGTACCCAGAAAAAAATAGACATTCCTAGACTGGAGCAGCTAAATTATTCCTTACCAGAGGCAGGGCTGAGAAATTCTTCCTTAGCTCTGTAAGTAACAGAGGGCTCAGCAGCAGATGGCTCACCAGCAGAAGGCATATGGACAGAGAGGAGGAAAAGATAGATACCACCTTATAGCTGATAGAACTTATTTATAAGCAAATGTGAGAGAAAAAAAAACATCCAGGAGAGTTACCAGAAATAATTGGGGGTGAGGTCGTGTAGGTTTAGAGATGAGGAATATCTTGCAGGAAGTTAAAGGTTGGTGAAACATATTGGATGGAAAATTCTCTCTAAGTGAGTAAAATACAACTGTGGGTACAGAGAGGATCCATATAGTGGCCTTTGGAAATTCTAACTCAGTAAGCCAGTGTATTAGGTCTCTACTGCTGCATAACAAGTTACTCCCAAACTTAAGAGCTTGAAACAACAACATTTATTTTCTCATAGTTTCTGTAGGTCAAGAACTCAGGTCCAATTCAGCTGGGTCTTCATGGGCCTTTGGCTGGAGGCTGCCTTCTGTCCCTTGCTAGGTGGGCCTCTCCAACATGACAGCTTGCTTCATCAAGGTGCAAATGAAGAAGTCAAAGGGAAGACTTCTCTTCCCTTTGTAAGATGGAAGCCATAATAGTTTGTAATTTAATCATGGAAGAGACACCTATCACTTTTGTCAAATTCTATCCATTAGAAGCAAGTTACCTGGTCCATCCCACACTAAAAGAGAGGGGTCTCTTCCCACAGACAGGAAGACAAATGGGGGTGGTGAAAGTATTGGCCCACATCACCATGTCACGATGAGTCCCTCTTGGAGAGTGATGGCCTAAATAAAATTCAACATATAAAGTGGATTAAGTACCTAAAATGCTCTGACAACAACTTTGTTCAGCTGTCTGGGGCCATCACAGTGAGGCAGGGGGTAGTCTAAGAAGTAGGTAGTGAGGGGAAAGGTAGAACGTTAATTGTAAAGCATACAAGATGTTTTACTTGCTTTCAAAATGGAATTTCCTCTATAATAACAATTTAGTAGATAACATTTTTGTGATATATTCATATATGAGTGTGAGAGTGGATTTTTCTAGTGCCTAAGCCATCAGTGAGTTCCTGAAGAGAAATTTGAGAAGTCCAGTAAATTAATTTATTGCAGTGTCATCTCAGCTTTAGCCATTCAAGTACCTCCTTGGTTACTTTCTTCCAGAGCTGTATTATTATTTTGAAATGAAATGTGCATTTTTGCTTTGGTAAAAATATTTTAAGAAAACATTAATAATCACTGCTATATCCAGAAATTTATTACTGGTCATAAATATTTTCTTGTATAATGTTAAATGAATGTAAATCTATTAAATAGTAAATATTTTAAATATTTTGCTAGGTACCACCTACAATTACTTCATTTCCAATGGTAGGTTGACTGAATTTATAAAACTTTATATCATGGAAGGAGTATGTGCTTTGGGTCTAAATAGTGACTTTGGCATTTACTATTTATTAAAATATAGGTAAGTATAAAATACTAGGCTTATTAGAACCTGAGTCTCCTTTTCTATAAAATTGGGATAATTATATTTACTTTGATGATGTTTAGCTTTAATGAGATAATAATTGTGAAAAGGATCATGTTTGGTATCTAGTAACAACTGCAATAATAATAATATTGGCAATAACTAATATTTATTGCACAATTACTATGTGCCAGGCATTGTACTAAAGCATTGTGAATATGTTTTTAATAAAAGTTAGTATTTTTCTCTAAAACTACGACACCAAGTAATTTAACAGTCCCATATAGTTAGTATTGATTATCAAACTGAATAGCTCCCAAGTTTCCAAGGAAATTAAAAATGTGTGAGTGTGTGCTGATAGATTTGAACATTTACACTGGCTCCAACATTATATCTGGAAAAAGTTAATATGGTAAAAGGTATTAAGTCTATATCATAAATACAAATTATGATATTTAAATGTCTCTTTTGAAATGTGTTATATGGATTATATCTAATTAGTCCTCATAGTTTATAAACTGCTGCATAAAAACCTTGCAGTCACTTATGTTACATTTAAAGGACAAACGTGATCACATGTGCAGGGCTTCCTACAACTTTCAGGCATAAGAACAAAAGGTATGTGAAATAGGTGCCCCATGGGTGGTAATTTTCTTTAGAAGCCTGAGACATTTGGGTAAATATGACATGTTATCTATGTGGCTTGATTCCACTTCCCAAATGTCCAATGCTCATTTCAAAATGTTTGCAAACTGTCCCTTCTGGTTTTGAGCTCTATCTCCCAAACTCTGCTTTAGCTGGTCTCTTCTTTCTACTCAAACCTTCTCACTTAAGGTATTTGCATGGAGCAGAATTTCCTGAAGGGTTAAAGTGACAGATGTTTGTTTCATTCTGCTCAGTGGCCTAAAACCTCCTTGCTTCACCATTTTCTGGAGTTTCTTCCCATAGCCTCCCAGGGAAGATACTCCCCTTCTGTTTATCATGATTATGCGGAGCCACTTAGTTCTTCATACCACCTACCCAGCTCAAAGCCTGCTACTGCATACACAAAGATTCACTAGGGGACTATGCAAAGCAACAGACCCGTCCAGGCCCCTCAAAAGAATACAAATGGGCTGGAGCCAATCTCCGTGGCAGAAAGGAAAAGTACAGAGAAACTGTTTTATCCAATTTCCTGTAGAAGGCAAAAGCAGCTATAGTCATTTTGGGTGTGAAGTAAGAAATTTTCTTCTCTTTGTTACAGTTGGATAATTCTATATAGAAATAAGGAGTGTAAACACTAGTCCTGTTTCCACAATTTCCTCTTCTAAGGAAGGACTTTCTGACTCTACTCTCCAGCATGCGTCAGAATGGTCATGCACACCTAGAAAGAGAATGAACTAGGCCTTTAGGATAATTGAATCCACTGTCCCCATTTTATAAGCAAGTAAACTGATGGTCAGCAATACCTAACTTCAAAACAGCTATTTAAGATGAATAGATAACTCAAATCAACATACGCCACTCCACATTCTCAGTGTATCATTAAATATATCTAGGTCAAAAGTAACACTTTGAGTATGTCCTGCCAAAGAGTTATTAGTACTCTGAGACCAACAATTGTCCCCAAGAATTTTCACTGGTGAAAGTGCTAATAGAATTTAGAAGATTCTAACACAGACTGCAACTGGCCCTCTCTTTTCTTGGTGCATTACTTCCTCTCAGTCATGTTCATGACTAACTCACATTCTACCTAACAGTTCAACACACAGGAGGAAAGAGGAGACAACAGGTTTCTGGAATTTCAAGCAATATGTTTCCTCCTTAACAATAGCTATAATCTGCTTCTCCATCTCTGCGGCAGCCTGTCACTAGAAAGCCAAACTTTCAGCTGAAAACCCACAAATATCAGACTAATGATTGTTGAAAAATTGTCTCTAAAAATATCAGAGGATTGAAAGGTGACCCCATATGGGCTGGGGTGGATGTGATAAAATGCAAATGTGCAGCTTCCAGAGGGAGAGAGAATAATATAGTACTAGATCAGAAGTGTGGACTGAGTAAGAACATTTTTTAATACTAATGTAACTGGGGGAGGACTGCTTCCAGATGGGAGGGGCAGTCAGTGGAAAGAGGTTTGTGGGGGCTGAGGGTTAAAATTAAGCAAGCATATGGAGCTGTAAGGGAAGGAAAAAAAGCTCTAAGAAGTCACAAGTTGTCGAAGCAGGACTTAGACCGCAGATTGCTTAATAATGATGCCCTGGGCCTGAAAAGAGTGGGGCAAACCTGGGAAATACCCTTAAATGAAGTTGGATGCTGAAGGCTCTAGGAAGAGTAGTTTCCATTAGAAGGCTGGAAAGGAATGAACATTGCCAGCCCAGCAAAGAGAGAGAAGGTTTCCCTGGGTTTGGGGATAAAGTGAGGCAGCAAAGAAATGGGAGTAAATAGAGTGGTATCTCTTTTGGATTTGGGGGAAAGTCAAGCATTTAGGAACCTTTGAATTCTCTTCCACTCAAAATATTTTTGTAGCTAAAGCAAACCACGTAAAATTTCTTTGGCGTCCCTGTGGTGTTCTTCGACTATTCTTATTCTCTCAGAGGCCATGGTGAACAAGAAGTCACTACCCAGTTTTGCTCAACACTTGTTACTTTACCTACAATAGATGTTAGCTTTTCTTCTCCAAAGTCTCAATTCAAAGAGCAAGTAAAGGCTGGTGGGACAGGGGAGTTTCTCGCTTAAGACAAGCTGCTCCGGTTTCCAACTTTTTCTCAGCCAATTTAATTGATATAATATTTTCATCTTCCCCCTCAGTCCTAAGATTCCCCTCAACCCTGAAGCTCAGCATAGGTGGGTTAATGCACAACAAAGTTTTACTACAATGTAAGAGATGAATGAATTTCACGTGACAATTTAATGTAGTTCAGTTTGCTAGCAATATATTACCAAATTGACAAAATATAAGCCACCTTACTCAAGTTCTATTTAATTTCCCTAGATCCTGTACTTATGCTGAATATTAAGCAATTTTCCAACTAGGCTATGCCAGGCCTTGAACCAGTGATTATATGACCTCCAGTTTTTCACTGCCAGGTCCCTTTCTTTCAGGTCCTAATTTTCAGCTTTCACTGTACGCTACCTATTACCACCTTCACTTTGAGTCTATTCGTATTTTAGTTCATGGTATCTAATGTTGAGATCTTCCCATGTCTTTATAACAGTATATTTTCTTACATCAGTTCAAAATGTGTTATATTGGTTTTTGATAAATATACAACTAACTATTAATATCTAAGTAAGGTCCCGTTTAAATCCAGGCTTTTTATCCAGAAAAGACAAATTCATATATGATTAGGCAGTCTATATACCTTTAACTGAACCCATTTCATTAATATTTCAGATTTTGAGCTTTCCTCACAATACAGTAAGGCAATCAGTGTACACTTACATGGCCCATCAGGTGCGGGATGGCAAAGAATGCTATTGGTAAGAACAACAAAAGTGGCAGGAAAAGGCCACATATCTCACTCTCACTGTCTTTGTAGTAGAAATCTCGGCTCCCTTTGGAGTTGACTGCTTCGGCAGAACACACCTGGAAGCCTTCTGTTGGGGACCTCCCAGTTCAACACCTATGCTTGTATTTGGCCTCTGCCTGGCAGGAGAGCAATGCAACAGAGGAACCACCACTTGCTCGCAACCCCATCAGACTCCAACTCCTCTTTGATTGCAAACTTCTAGGCACCCAGAAGTCTCCAACAAAGCCTATTTTTCACCTCAGAGCCAATGTCTTTCATTACACTGCAGGGTGAACAAGCCCTTTCAGCTGCCGCCTTGTTGTCTGGCTTAGATTTTAACCTCCCTTTCAATCTTCAATGGTATGTGTTTCTCCTACTCCAAAGTGGAAGAGAGAAGATGGAGAACACTGTGTCTTTATAGCTCTGAAAGAGGGTCTGCAGAGAGACCCTGGGATGCTAGCCCCTGACAGTTTTATTCCAGACCATGTCGCCAGAAAGGCAAGTAGGAAGGGATGCTATTGTTAGCATTTCAAAACAACATCCAGTATCACCTTCTGTTTTGACCTGTTCAACCTTTTCTTTCAAGATATTATCCTTTGATTCTCTAACTCACTTGCCCTTGTCTGAGAACAAAGAGGTTTTCCTCCCCATCTTTTTTTAGTGCACAAATTGCTTTAGTCATTTTCAAGTTATAAACTATGGGGAAAATTTTCATACAGAGAAAATACTTATGATTTTATAGATAATTCAAATATAGTTGAACCTTAGAACTTTAAGATGAAGAATGAAATTGTTATGAGTTTGGGAAAAAATGAGCAATCAAAAATCAGTCTTCATATATGCACAATAAAATTGAGTTTTAAATTGTATAATCATACCTCTGAGTAACATGGCAGGGGTATTATTGTTTGTTGTGATATCATGCTCTACTTTAAAATGTACATAGCTATGCAAATAAAGTTAGGTACTTCAATCAAGGCACAACTTTCCTTTTTTAAAAAACTTTATCAGCTTAGCTCCTTAAATATAAAATGCAAGGATATTAAGTGCAAAATAATCAAAAGGAAATAATTTAAGTGCTGATGGTACCTCCTCAAAAAAATTAAAGATATTTAAGACTTTCAAGGTTAATTAATATTATAAGCAAGTAATAACATCAATAAAAGAAAATTTCTCCAAATTCTCTCAAACTCTCCACCATCTGGCCTAGATGCCTTTTCTCCCTTTTGTCTAGCTGGCTAACTCATATTCAGAATTCAGATCTGTTGTCATTGTATCTCCCTCACATTGGCCCAGAAAAGTGTTCTCCATCTTTCCATATTTTTATCTTAATTTTATTATGTTATAACTTATTTGATTTGGTCTGAACCCTGCTATCCCTAGCACCTATTTTTGTACCCAGAACATAGAAAATCCTCAATATATGCTTGTTTGACTGGATTTACTTTGATATATTTCCATTACTTAATGATCTGACAGACTAGCTATGGTGGTTGTAAAATAATATACTGTTCACTTGAAGTAACAAAACTCAGCTAAAATTATTTATTTTTCAAAAGATATTTATAAGGAAGGAAACTCCGATAAATACTTTAGGCATATTTTCTTATCTTGGTCCTTTTAAAATCTTTTATAACATAACTGAAAGGTATTGAGCGAATCCTATAAAGTGATCAAAAAGAATAAAAAATTCCTAATTTTATATAATTCAATCTAGTAGCCACTTTCTCAAGTTCCTTGGTTATCACCATGATTTTAACCTGATAAGGATAGGGTTACATCTAAACACTCAAGCACTTTCTCACCCCCATTCCTGTTTGCTAGAGAGCAGGGCTCTATGCCATAGTAACTAAAGTACTATGTTTTCCTCACTGTTGCACATCACTTGGGTGTGAAGCCTCATAGGAGTAGGTATGGGCTAAATCAGGGCTCATAGCAGAGAGAGCTATTACCCAGTCCTGGCCTTGTATGTTTACTGTCAATATTGATTTTTTCAATCAGTGAAATTCTTCATCAAGCATGTTCTTAGACCATCAGATTAGGCTTCAAAACCCGGAATATGTGGCATGTCACTAATGGAGATCCACCACATGGTTCTTTGTGTGCATGGGCACACACACACCCCACCACCACCAGCAGATTCCTTATCAGCTTTCCTAACTTTCCTCCTCAAGGCCCCTTTTGTTCATGTTGTGTGGAGAGAGTCAGAGGCTGTCTGGCTTCCCTTTGCCTCCCTCATCCTTCTGTTGGAAGAGGGTCCTTCCTCTTTGATATATTCTGCCTGTTTTAACTCCATCCCCCTCCCAGAAGAATGTATTAGTCTTTCCTGCTTCGTGAAACTAATTATAGATGCATGAATATGGGCTGAATGGTAATAGAGTTAGGTAAGGAGATTCAAATTCACAGTTGGTTAGAATTACAAACAAAAACCTCTTTAAAACTCTTAAATTATAGTACTAACTCTCTACCAGTAGCAGTGTGACTTATGTTCTCTTAACATATCCACAGTAAAAGAGGAAAAACAAAAATGTTGCCCTTCCTATCACCTAGGATTATAGTATCAAATGAGATCATGTACATGAATATACTTTGTGAATACTTTAGAACCATACAAATATAAAAGATTAGTATTATGTGCATTATTGTGGGAATCTGTTCTACCCAACATTTTTATCAACCACTTGAACAAAGACATAAAAGCACAGTTATAAGCTTTGCAGATGATAGACATATGGGAGGAATAGCTAATGAAAAGAAAGGAAGATAGAATCAAAGTTCAAAGAAATCATGACAGATTGAGATGATGACTAAAACTACCAAAATGATATTTAATATGAACAGATGTAAAATACACTTCAGTTTAAAAAATCATGTCAAGAGAGACTTCTTATGACATCAGTTTATTTGAATCACAGTTATATGGCTGGGAGTTGAGGGCAATTTTAGGTAATAGGAATACTGTGTCCAGAAGAAAAGAGATAATATGCTACATGATAACATGCTTACATGTGAAGTATTTACATATTGAAATATGAGAAACTGTGCTCCATATTAGGAAACTCAAATCTTATATGGGGAAAGAAACTAGAACTTTGAAAAGCCTTAAAACCTTATCACATGAGAAGCACTTGACAGAGCTAAGGTTGTTTTGCTTGAAAAGAGATGCATAAGGATGTCTACAAATGTTTCAAGAGCTTCCATATAGAAAGGCTGTAAAAATGCCTAATACAAAGAATAATGGAGAGATAAAAGAGATAACATGGCACATACTAGATTCTCAGTAAGTGACAGTAGAATCTAAATTTATTCTTCATTGCTCTATTGGGAAGAATATAGACCTAGGGCTGGAAGAGTCAGTAAGTTAAAACAAAAGGAATGACTTTTATGCAGTTGGAAATATTCAAGGAAACTAACATTTATTGTTACCTAGAATGTTTTTGGAATGTGCTGGAAGTTTTGTGTATATACTATTGTCTTATTAGAGTAAGTACACACTGATCTAATCACATGCCCACCTTCCAGCCATGCCCGTCTCACAACTAAGCAAGGTTAATATACAGAGAGCCATTGCATTTTCAGAAAAAAGAAAAGGGTAATTTTATCACCCCTTAATTTTGGAATATCTTAGAGACAAAGATATTATGTAAACTAAATGTTCACTAATACTGTGAAAGCTCCTTCTAAAGGCACTAGTTTTCAAACAGTGTGTATCAGGGAACTTGATAAAGCACAGAGTGCTGCAACTTAACCCCAGAGTTTCTGAATGAGGAGCTATGATGTGGGGATCCAAAATGGTGTGTCTAATAACTTCCCAGGTGATATTAATGAAGAACCTGAAGTAAAAATGCCTTGTGCAAAGCTCTTGCTAACAACAACACAGAGTGGCCATATTTCTAATCAAGTAAATCATCCCACCATCCTCAGTTAACAATTAGGGTTAGAACCTGAGCATCTATAGGCTGCTCAGTGACCTATAATGTGACTTGACATAAAAAGACAAGCAGAGGAAATCAAGTTTGACCTCTCGAGAATGTGAGCTAACAAGTATAAAGATAGGAGTGAAAAGGTAAGTAGATAGTCAGAAGAGAGAGAATATAGAAAAAAGTAGGAAGCATCAGAGTCAAGTTAATGGTGAAACAAATAAAGAATCTTAAATTTCTTGTTAAAACTTGTGGAGTCCTGGGAACTGGTTTCCTTATCAATTAGAGTGGCTCTACTAAAGTTTGTGTTCTTCCTGTTTCCTTATTATTTGAGGTTTTCTATGTTCTTCGTTACTTACCTACTTACAATATATCCCACACTTACTGATGATTTTGTAGACTTGAAAAGACTACCAGGGAATTTTTTTTTTATTATTGTTGTTCTATTACAGTTATCTCAAATTTACCCTATTGCTCTCCCCAGCCCTGCCCACCCATGCTCCTACAATCGATCATCACCATGTAGTCCATGTCAATGGATCATTTGTGCCTGTGTGTTGATTAGAAATTTCCCCTTCTTCCTCTGCCCCCCATCTCCCTCCCTCCACCTCTCAGGTCACTGTAAGTCTGTTCCTTGTTACTATGCCTCTGTTCTATTTTGCTTGTTTGCTTTGTTCATTAGGTTGCTCTTATATGTGAATTCATAAGGTAGTTGTCTTTTACCACCTGGCTTATTTCACTTAGAATAAAACCCTCCAGTTCCATCCATGCTGTCATGAAAGGTAGGAGTTCCTTCTTTCTTCCTGCTATGTAGTATTTCATTGTGTACACATATGGCAGTTTTTTGATCGACTCATCTACTGATGAGCACCTACGCTGTTTTCAGCATTTGAGTATTGTAAACAACTCTGCTATGAACATAAGGGTGCATAGGTTTTTTTAAATTGGTGTTTGAGGTTTCTTAGAATATAATTCCAGCAGTGGAAGAACTGAGTCAAAAGGCAGTTCCATTTTCAGATTTTTGAGGAAATTCCATACTATTTTCCACAATGGCTGCCCCAGTCTGCATTCCTAACAACAGTGCACTAGGGTTCCCTTTTCTCCACAACCTGGCCAGCACTTGTTTGTTGATTTGTTAATTATGGCCATTCTGGCCAGTGTGAGGTGGTATTTCATGATTTTAATTTGCATCTCTCTGATGGCTAGTGATGCTGTGCATTATTTTATATGCCTATGAGCCCTCTGTATGTCCTCCCTGGAGAAGTGTACATTCAGGTCCTTTGCCCATTTTTTAATTGAATTGCTTGTCTTCCTTGGTGTTGAGTCATATGAGTTCTTATAATTTTGGAAATCAAACCCTTGTTCAAGGTATCATTGGTAAATATGTTTCCCCTGATGATTCGTTCCCTTTTCATTTTGCCAATGAATTCTTTAGCCTTGCAGAAAGAATTTGATGCAGTCCCATTTGTTTAGTCTTTCCTTTATTTCCCTTACCCTAGAGGATATATTGGCAAATATATTGCTGCATGGCATATCTAAAATTTTACTGCCTACGTTTTCCTCTAGGACTTTTATGGTGTCATAGTTTATGTTTAAGTCTTTTATCCATTTTGAGATTATTTCAGTGTATGTTGTAAATTGCTGATCTAGTTTTGTTCTCTTGCAGATACCCTTCCAGTTCTCCCATCCCCATTTGTTGAAGAGGCTGTTCTTACTCCATTTTATGCTCCTGTCCCCTTTGTCAAATATTAATTTACCAGAGAGACATGGGATTATTTCTAGTTTCTCTATTCTCTTCCATTTATCTATATGCCTTTTCTTATGCCAGTACCAGACTGTTTTGATTAAATTGGACTTGTATTGTGATCCCTCCTACTTTTTTCTTCTTTTTTCAACATTGGTGAGGCTATTCAGGGTCTTTTTTGTTTCCATATAAATTTTTGAAACATTTGTTCTATATCTGTGAAATATGTCATTGGTACTTCAATAGGGATTGCATTGAATCTATAGATTGCTTTTGCTAGTGTGGACATTTTAGTGATGTTAATTCTTCTGATCCATGAACACATTATATGCTTCCACTTATTTGTATCTTCATTAATTTCTTTCTTCGGTGCTCTGTAGTTTTCTTAAGACAGGGTTTTTACCTCCTTGGTTAAGTTTAGTCCTAGGTACATTATTTTTCTTGTTGCTATGGTAAATGGAATTTTATTCCTGATGTCTCTTTCTGATACTTCATTGTTGGTGTACAAACATGCCTTCAATTTCTGAATATTGAATTTGCATCCTGATATTTTGCCAAATTCACTTATTAGGCTGAGTAGATTTTATCCGGTGGAGCCTATAAGGTTTTCTATGTATACTATCATGTCATCTGCAAAAAATGACATTTTTACTTTGTCTTTACCAATTTGGATGCCTTTTTCTTTCTTTTTCTTGTCTGATTGCTATGGCTAGAATTTCCAATACTGTGTTAAATAATGGTGGTGAAAGCAGACACCCTTGTTTTGTTTCTGATCTTAGGGGGAAATATTTTAGTTATTATCCATTGAATATGATGTTGACTGTAGGTTTCTCATTATGTCCTCTATTATGTTGAGGTATGCCCCCTCTATTCCCATTTTGCTGACTGTTTCTATCATAAGTGGGTGCTATACTTAATCAAATGCTTTTCCAGCATCTATTGATATGATCATGTGATTTTATATTTAATTTTGTTTATGTGGTGTATTATGTGTATTGATTTGCAAATATTATAATATCCTTGCATCCCTGGGATGAATCCCACTTGATCATGGTGTGTGACCTTTTCAATGTATTGCTGGTTCCAGTTTGCCAATATTTTGCTGAGGATTTTAGCATCTATATTCACCAGCGATACTGGCCTGCAGTTTTCTTTCTCTGTTGTGTTTACCTGGTTTGGGAATTAGGGTAATGCTGGCCTCATAAAAAAGTTTGAGAGTCTTCCCTCTTGAATCTTTTGGAATTGTTTGAAAAGGATAGCAGTTAGTTCTTCACTAAATGTTTGGTAAAATTTACCTATGAAGCTCTTTGGTCTAGGACTTTTGTGTGCTGGAATTTTTTTGATTACTGCTTCAATTTCACTAGTTGTTATATGTCTATTCAGGCTTTCTGCTTCTTCTTGATTCAGTTTTGGAAGAATATATGTTTCTAGAAATTTGCCCATTTCTCCCAGGTTGTCCAATTTTTTGGCATATACTTTTTCATAGTAATTTCTGATAACCCTTTGTATTTCTGTTGTATTGATTATTAATTTCTCCTCTTTTGTTTCTGATTTTATATATTTGGGGCCTCTCTCTCTTTTTTCTTGATGAGTTTTGTTAAAGGCTTGTCAATTTTGTTTAACTTTTCAAAGAACCAGCTCTTCTTGGATTTGTTCATCCTTTGAGTTGTTCTTTTAGTCTGTTTGGCATTTAATTCTGCTCTGATTTTGATTATTTCTTTCCTTCTATTCACTCTGGGCATTGTTTGTTGTTGTTCCTCTAGTTCTTGTATGTTAAATAGGTTATTCATTTGAAATGTTTCTCTCTTTTTTAGGTAGGCCTGTATTGCTATGAACTTCCCCTATAAGGACTGCCTTTGCTGTGTCTCATAAATTTTGGGCTGTTGTGTATTCATATTCATTTGTTTCCAGAAGCTTTTTGATTTCTTCCTTGATCTCATTGTTAACCCATTCATTATTTAATACCATAGTGTTCAGTCTCTATAAATTTTAATGTGTTTGAGTGGTTTCCTTCAGTTTGGTTTCTACTTTCAATCCACTATGTTCTGAGAAAATGCTTGATATGATTTCAATGCTCTTGAATTTGTTGAGGCTTGTTTTGTGTCTTACCTAGAACACTATCTTTGAAAATGGTCCATGTGCATTTGAAAAGAGTGTGTATTTTGTTTCTTTGGAGTGAAAGGTTCTGTATATATCAATTAAGTACATTTGACCTAGAGTGTTGTTCAATGCCTCAATATCCTTCTTCATTCTTTGCTTGGAAGATCTATCCATTGTTGACAATAAGGTGTTAAAATCCTCTACTATGCATGTTCTTGTCGATATCTTTCTTGAAGTCCTCCAAGATTTTCCTTATATACTTGGGTGCTCTTATGTTGGGTGCACATGTTTACTAGAGTTATTTACATATTCTTTTTTTTTTTTTTTGGTTTTCTAATTTCTCCTCTCAACTTTTTTTTTAAATAATTACTTTATTGTTTTTCAATTACACTTGTCCGCATTCTCTCCCCTCCCCTCCCCTTTCCCCTACAACCTCACCTCCCTTCCCTGCCTCCCTCATCCCCCTTGATTCTGTCCCTGTGTCCTCTATAGTGGTTCCTGAAAACCCCTTTCCCCATTGTCCTCTCCCCCCTCCCTCTGGCTATTGTTAGATTGTTCTTCATTTCAATGTCTCCGGTTATGTTTTTCTTGCTTTTTTCTTTTGTTGATTATGTTCCAGTTAAAGGTGAGATCATATGGTATTTGTCTCTCACCGCCTGGCTTCCTTCACTTAGCATAATGCTCTCCAGTTCCATCCATGCTATTGCAAAGGGTAGAAGCTCCTGCTTCCTCTCTGCTGCGTAGAATTCCATTGTGTAAATGTACCATAGTTTCTTGATCCACTTATTTGTAGTTGGGCACTTAGGTTGTTTCCAGCACTTGGCTATTGTGAATTGTGCTACTATGAACACTGGAGTGCATAGGTTCTTTTGAATTGGTGTTTCAGGGCTCTTAGGGTATAATCCCAACAGTGTATTGACTGGGTCAAAAAGCAATTCCATTTTTAGTTTTCTGAGGAAATTCCATACTGTTTTCCACAGTGGCTGCACCAGTCTGCATTCTGACCAACAGTGCAGTTGGGTTCCCTTTTCTCCACATCCCCTCTAACAGTTATCTGTTGCTTTGTTGATGATGGTCACTCTGACTTGTGTGAGGTGGTATCTCATTGTGGTTTTAATTTGCATCTGGATTATTCACTTAAGTATTATAAAGTGTCATTTTTTGTCTCTTTTTTTTTGTGACCATTGCTTTGAAATCTATGTTGTGTGATATAAGCATTGCTACCACAGCTTTTTTTTTTTTTAATGTCTATTTGCTTGGAATATTTTTTTTCCATCCCTTCATTTTCAGTCTGTGTAGATCTTCTGTTCTGAAGTTGGTCAGTTCTAGACAGCATATATGTGGGTCCTGTTCTCTTATCCATTCAGTTACCTTATGTCTTTTGATTGCAGTATTTTTAACATTTGCATTTAAGGTTATTATTTATAGGCACGTTTTCATTGCCATTTTCCTCCTTTGTACCTGTCTTCCTCTCTCTGTCTCTCTCTCTCTCACTCATTTTCTTTATCTTCTTAAAGCAGTCACTTTAGCATCTCTTGCAATGCTGGTTTGGTGGAGATGTATATTTTAGCTTTTCTTTTCTTTTTTTTTTTTTTTTTTGGTCTGGGAAATTCCTTACTTCACCTTCCATTTTAAATGAAAGGCTCACTGGATAGAGTGGTCATGGTTGCAGGCCTTTGCTTTTCATTGGAATATTTCTTGCCATTCCCTTCTGGCATGTAATGTTTCTGCTGAGTGATGAGCAGATGGTCTTATTGCAGCTCCCTTTTATGTTACTAGCTGTTTCTCCCTTTCTGCCTTTAAGATTCTGTCTTTGTCTTTAAATTCAGCCATTTTATCCACCTTGAATTTATTTTTGTGTATGGTGTAAGTTGATGTTCAAGTTTCATTTTTTTGCATGTAGCCGTCCAGATTTCCCAACACCATTTTTTAGGAGGTTATTTTTATTCCATTTTATGCTTCTGCCCCCTTTGTCGAAGATTAATTGCTCGTAGAGACTTGGGTTTATTTCTGGGCTCTCTATTCTGTTCCATTGGTCTATCTGTCTGTTTTTATGCCAGTACCAAGCTGTTTTGATTACAGTGGCCTTGTAATATAGTTTGATATCAGGAATTGTGATCCCTCCTGCTTTGCTCTT
>PVJI01018130.1:0-34057 GCA_004026765.1 Micronycteris hirsuta
AAAAAAAAAAGAACTACAAATTGGGCACTGACTGGTGTGGCTCAGTGGATTGAGTGCCAGCCTGAGAACTGAAGGGTCACTGGTTCAATTCCCAGCCAGGGCACATACCTGGGTCATAGGCTAGGTTCCCAGCTGGAGGTGTGTGAGGGGCAACCAATCTATGTTTCTCTCATACATCGATGTTTTTCTCCCTCTCTCTCTTCCTTCCTCTCTCTCTAAAAATAAATAAATAAAATCTTTAAAATATAGAAATACACTTTGGTAGTTATAGAATATGCAACATAATGTTAAGAGCCAGTATAGGAAATGGAACTTATAGGTATGACCCGTGGACAGGAACAAAAGAGGTGGGATCGCTGGAGGGAGTGGTGATGCTGGGTGGAGGGGGACAAAGAGGGAAAATTGAGGACAACTGTAATAGCATAATCATTAAAAAATGAAATTCAAGGAAAGCCAAGAAAAAGGAGAAAGGAAATCATTGTGAGATGTAGGAAAAGACAAGTTTTGGAAACCTTCAAGAGAATTACTTGTTCTTATTTTATGATTTTCTTAACATCTTCCCTCTTTTTCTCCTTGATGTGAAGCCCAGGGCTCCCCTGTTGTCCCCAGTAGTGACAAAGGACTCTACTGAGGTATATTATAGCAATATTAAATGGCAGGAGATTGAAAAGTAACATAAACTCACTTTTCCCTAAACAAACCAAATGGGAGCTCAATACTACCTAGAGTTGGAATTTAGGTGCTTGGAACAATTGCCAATGTAAGAAAGCCCCAAACTCAGCAAACCCATAAGCAAACTTTGACCGTTTGACAACGTAAGCAAACTACTGACAAAAGTGTCCAGCAATACTGTCTTTTCTTTTGAGGGTGAGGACTGAGAAACCACAGAAGTAAGTCAAGAGGTGAGGGCAGCACAGCCACCTGGCTGGGGCACCTGAGCTGGCTCCACATCTCTGTCACTTGAGGTGCAATTCAAAACACGGCGCCTTTGATATCTAAGCTCTTGCTCTGCACTCTGCATCGGGTTGGTAACCTGAGTGGGTCCCTCCCTGTGCACTGCTGGGCCAGCTCGTGATCAGGCAGGGCTTCAGGGCTAATGTCCCAGGTTTGGATTTCAGGGGCGGGGACTTTCAGGCGGGGCACCTTTGGCAGGCAGCCCAGATTCTGGAATGTGTGTGCTCTGCCTGGTGGGCTATCAGTGTGGCATCAGGTTCCCTGTGTGTTCAGAGAACAATGGCCATGGGTTCCAGGCTAATTAGCTTAATGAATGCCTGTGGTGGAGGAGGGGGGCAATTCTTCCCTGGCTGTCTGCTTGGCTGGGCCACTGCTCTTGCCTCTGAGGAGTCTGCTTGAACACTTGCTGGTTTGGAGAGCCCCATAGGCACAAAGGTGCATCAGAGGACTAGAGGACTAGAGTCTGAGGGCAGGAATCAGACTTGTGATTCGTATCACATGGGTGGCCCATGGTGACATTAGATCAAGAAATGGCCTGTGCAAAGCCATCGTGTTTCTTTCGGCACATTTGTGTGTCTGCTCGTGAATAGCTGTGGGAGCAGACACACTTTCCTCCGCCAGCACCAGCTGTGCTTGGATGTGACCACTTTCAGCACTGAGATTATTTCTTTTTTTTTTTTTTTTACATAGGGAGAATTGCTTTTTCTATAATCAATGTGTTTAGTATTTCAATGTCTCTGGTCGGGGGGTCAGCTGAGATAAAACCTAGACTGTGGAAGGCTTTAGTATTCATGGAACATGAGCCACAATCTTGGGGGAAATGGCCCCCAAGATTTAGTGGAATATTAGGCTTGAGATAGTAAAAAGGCCTTGAATGTTTGACAGGAAAAAAAGGTGATTTTGCATTCAGAGTCATCAAACTCAAGTCAGGATAGTTCAGATTTACATAAAATTAAATTAAGAGTGTTATTTATTTAACAAAAGTATTTACAACAGGAGTCTTCTAACAGGAAGCCATTCCCAGTGGCTGTGAAACTTAAGCAGAGGTTTAACTCACATTTTTTAAGGTTTGGGAAATGAGGGTCACCTAAATGCTCACCTTCGTGCCTCTTCAGTTCGGATGGAGAACATGGGAAAAGCTTTAGAAGGTGTGAATGAGAGTACTTCTTAATCTGGTTTTAGCACAAAATCTAACTTCTTTCCTTCTATAGTACTCTTGCACCTGGTCCCAAATCAGTTTTTTCTCTCTCATTAAGTTGCTCCTTTGAGATTTAAAAATTATACTCTATTTTGGATGGCCTTAGTTGGGCTAGAATTGAGGAAAAACTTGTAGATATTTAAAATACAAGGTCTGGCAGAAGTAAGGCCTGCTTGAGTATGGTTGGGAGGGTAATAATATGGGTTTGATAATTTAAAGTTTTAATTTGAACATTTCACCTAAAATGTCATATGGTATGCTTGAGTGTGATATTGTTATGTTATAGAATTACATGCCTATGATTTTGTAATAAAAAAATTTTGTAATAAAAAAGGGAATTATTTGTGCTGGACCCTGTATTTTCTTCCAAAGTCCTTCAAAATGAAAAAAAAAAAAAGACATTGATGGTTATTTTTCAAAAGGATGGAAGAATCAATGCTTAATAATGACTTTGGAAAGTTCTGCCCATTGCAGATCCTTGCTGCTCAAGGTGTGGTCATTGGATCTATAGCAGGGTCCTCACCTGGGAGTGGGTTAGAAATGCAGAACCCAAGGCCCCACCCAGCCCAGACTCCAACTTCAACAGATCCCCCTGGTTCTTGTGTAAAACAGAGCATGGAAATAAATAGGCACCTCTGTGTCTTGAATCTAAAATTATCTCTTCTTTGCTCTCTCATATCCTTCCCCCACCACCTATTTCAGTTGTTAATCCACAGAGACATACTGGACCACCCTTGGGACACCTAGATTTTTCTCTGTTTGAAGTATGTGAAGTAATTTGACAGCTGGAGACCTTTCTGTTAACAGTATTATAATAAAACATTCCTCCAAACCAAATTCAATAATTATTAACATGTTTAAACAGAAAATGATGTTTACTAAGGCATTCTTCCTGAGGCTTAACACAGCCTGTGAAGAGGGTGGGGTAGGAGTGAGGAGATAACTCTACCTACAGTTCAAGGTAACATCAGTACTACAGGTTTAAGTAAGAAAAATCCTCCTTCTTAGAAGCTGGAAATGGAAATCCTTTTACACATACAATCAGTCAGTGATAACTTGTCAGTGAAGTGACTCCATTCAAGTAATGAGAGGCTGTGTCCAGTAGCAGAGGTTGTTCCTACCCCTGGTTCCGTGCAGAACACCTTCTAGTAAAGGATGGGAAGTGCTTGAACAAAAAGGGCTGTTTCAGCTCCCCAGGCCTGTGAGGGCAGGCGTCAGAGGATTTGTGATCACTGTGTTCTAACTACCTACCACAAAGCTTCACTGAGTATTTACTCAGTGAATCGCAGCAGTAATTTCTACTGGTGTCTGGGACTGAAAAAAAAATGTCTGAATCTTTGAAAGCAATGAATGTTCATTTGGCAGAGTACACACAGAACTTGAAGCATGTGCTTTCTTTTCTTGTTATAAGCAAATGTGAAGATACTGACTGCGGCTTGTAGAAACCCTGGATGCCTGGACCTGGAGTCTCCTGGAACTCCTGCACCAGAGAGCTGTGGGAATTTTTGCTACAGCCCGTCTCACTTACTCAACATGCTTCTGCTGGCATCTGCAAAGTGTACGCAAGCTGGGGCTGCACATGGCCCTGGTAAGGAGATGAAATACAGCTTATGACCCTCAGGGGCTCCCAGTTCAATGGGGACTCAGGTGTTTAAATAATGATATTTTATTTTAAAAGCCCAGAAGTATATGGAAGGCACTATTGTGAGTGTAGAGGAAGGAGCTTTGTGAGATGAGGGTGGGAGGACATGGATAGCATCAGGGTTGTGATCCTATCACAGACATCACTTCTCAAGAATCAGAAGACAGTCTTAGGGTGACAGCAACTTATTGAATGTTCACTGTGTGCCAGGCACAATTCTAAGGGCCTTACACATGTTGATTCATTTACCCCTCACAAACACTGCTGGTGTATTATCCCCAGTTTTCAGACTTAGGACCTGAGGATTGAGAGGTAAGGAGACTGTGCAACTGGTAAGTGGAGAGCAGGGGCTAAATGAAGGAGTGCCATCCAGGCCACTGTTCCTCAGCACAAGGCTAGACTCCTGCCCAGAGTAAAAGGTGGCTCAGGCATAGGGGAAATTCTGATGACAGGTAGGGGCTAGATGCATCCTGATTTTTGATTTTAAGAACTTAATGTTGCTCTCTAATTGATAGTTCTTAAAAGATTTTTATAGTAGTAAATTATACATAGCATAACGTCTAACCATCTTAACCATTTTAATAGACAAGTGATACAGCTAATTTGCATGTTTTAATCTTTTTAGTTTTTTTTCTAGTTATCATTCTTTTTTGAGAGAGAGAGAGAGAGAGAGATCTATGTGAGAGAGAAACATCAATTGATTGCCTTCTGTATGTGCCCAGACCAGGGACCATATGCACCTGGACTGGGTACCAAACCTGCAACCTGGACATGTTGCCCTGACTTTGCCCTGACCAGGAATTGAACCCACAACTTCTTGGTTTGTGGGACAATGCCCCAACTGAGCTACACCAGCCAGGGATTAACCACTTTTAAGTGTACAGTTTAGTGGCATTAAGTGCATTCACATTGTTGTACAATCATCACCACAATCATCTCCAGAACATTATCATCTTCCCAAACAGAAACTCTGTCCCATTAAACATTAATTCCCCCTCTACCTCCCTCCGTCCTTGGCAACCACCATTCTACTTTCTGTTTCCACGAATTTGACTACTCTGGGAGCCTGATATAAGTGGAATCATTTGTTCTTTTGTTATTGGCTTATTTCACTGAGCATGATGTCTTCAAGGTCTATGCATGTTGTAGTGTGTGTCAATTTCTTTCCTTTTTTGGGATGACTACTATTGCATTACATATAGACCATATTTTGTTTGTCTATTCATGCGATGATGGACAATTGGGTTGCTTCAGTTTTTTTGGCTACTGTGAGTTGAGGGCTTTTACACTTGGCAATGACTTAGTCAGATTTAGATTTTCTAGGCACAGAGGGAAAAATCTTTGGTTGCCAGGCTAGGTTTATAAAGCAGAAGCCATGTCTCCCTTCCATTTCCAGCTCTGGCATGTAGTAAGGACTTGTTGAAAGAACAAGTGACTTTACTTGCAGCAGTCTCTTTATAACTTAGAGCTGAAGTAAAGGAGGTGAAATAGAAACAAAATAAAATGATGTACTTGAAAGTACAGAGAAGCCCTAAAGCCAGCACACATGCCAGTTATTATTCTTATTCTTTTCTCTGTTTATCATAACTTTGGGTGCATTGTTTCTGAACTCAGAATTCAAGTGTTACCAGTTTATGTACAGCTTCATTAAAGCATTGCTGTCCTCTCTTCACGACTCCTGCCATCCAGAAATTCCAACACTACCTTAATTATTCAAGTGAATAATGAAATATTCATTAGGAAATATTTGGAAATTCAGTTTGCAGGAGGATGCTTTTTCTCCATCTTGAAAGGTATCTGTGTCTCAGGTGGATCTATGTCCTGGTTGCCTGAATATTTCACTTGATTATAGAAATATTAGAAAACCCAATTACATTAAAGTATTCTGTTGTGAAATGTTTCAAACACACAAAAGCAGGGGAATAAAGAGCATAGTGAGTACTAATATCCATCACCCATATCTGACAGTTATTTGTATCTTCTGCTCTGCTTACACCATTTACTTATATATTTTTTTAAGATTTTTTAAATTTTTATTTATTTTTAGAGAGAAGGGAAGGGAGGGAGAAAGAGAGAGAGAGAAACAGCAATGTATGGTTGCCTCTCACATGGCCCTCACGGGGACCTGTCCCTCAACCCAGGCATGTGCCCTAACTGGGAATTGAACTGGGACCGCTTGGTTCCCAGCCCGTGCTCAATCCACTGAGCTACACCAGCCAGGGCCCATTTACTTATGTATTTTTTTGTTTAGGATGTTTGAAAAATATCTGTGCCATTATTTCATGTTATCCCTCAGGCTTCAGACTGCATTTCTGAAAAGTATGGCATTTGCTTTTGTAATCACAATACCAAACCAGTTCAAAAGAAGCTATGCAACCCAATGTTCATAGCAGCACAATTTACAATAGCCAAGTGCTAGAAGCAACCTAGGTACCCATCAGTGAATGAGTGCATCCAAAAACTATGGTACATTTACATGGTGGAATACTAGGCAGCAGAAAGAAAGAAGGAGCTCCTACCCTTTGTGACAGTGTGGATGGATCTGTAGAGCATTATGCTAAGTGAAAGAAACCAGGCAGTGAAAGACAAACACCATATGATCTCACCTATAAGTGGAACCTAATAAACAAATCAACAATCAAGCAAAATGTAACCAGAGACATTGAAATTAAGAACAAGCTGACAGTAACAAGATGGGGGGGGGGATAATGGGAGGGAGGAAAGGAGGAAGTGTTGTCAAGGAACATGTATAAAGGACTCATGGACAAAGCCAAAGAGGGGTAGGATTGAGAGGGAAGTGGGGATGGCTGTGGTTGGAGGGTGAGTTGGAGGGAAAATGGAGACATCTGTACTTGAACAACAATAGAAAAAGAACCCCCACAAATTATAATTACTTACATAACCACATTTTTACTTGATTGAAAAATGTTTTCTTTTTCCTCCTTTAATTAATATATTAAAATCATTTTTCTCCATAAACATTTAAAAGTCTACATTTATTAAAGTCAAATTTTATTCTAACATGAGTACATATATATTTGTAGTTTTGTGCTCATATACTACATGTAATATAACAATAATATATTATACAATAATAGGCAACAGCATGAAAGGAGGCAACAATATTTCTTCCACGTTAACATCTTACTCTGCAGAGTAAACAAGTCACTCAGACATCATGAATAAACATAAAAATATTTTAGATATATTGAGGAGATATGGAAATCTGCATTTTTTTCCTTTAGGATTTTCTTAAAATAGACTACATCTGTGCTTTGCCTTATCTTCACAATATTTCTTTGAAAAGAAGTGTTTTTCAAAAGTCCACAAATATGTTTCCACCTAGCAGAACTTGGTATTCTCCTGGTGCACCAACACAGACAACAAACAAAAGAAACAGACCAGTGCTGTTGGTTGTGCTGCATCACAATTTTCATAGGAGTTCAAAGCTTCAGTTCTACGCCATTTAACAATAAGCCCAATATAAAGCAGAATTCTCTTATATTTGTGATTAGGACTAACCCACAGTCAGCATCAGCTTATGCAAAATTGCACAACTTGTGTAAGGAGAGATCAATGACCTAATAGATTTTTTTATTTTTTACCAATTGCATTAAGGCACCATAACTCAAACAGGATGATGTAATTTCCATAAGATTATAAATGATCCTTATCTGTTCTCTCTCAAACATGAAAAAGTTATTCTTTAAAACAGAGAGGACAAATGATGGCCTGGAAGATTTTGTTTCTGAAGGTAAAAATTAGAAATCAGACTTCTTGTGAAACTGAAAACCAAGAACAGATCCCAGCCCGCTGAAGAGTCCCGTTACACCTTGAACACCTGCCGCTGCTAGGGTAAACGAGAAACTCCTCACCTTCAGAGCCCGCATGTCCTGCCCTCTCCACACACGTTTGTGCCTTGGTGCCTTGACACTCACTCTCTGTTCTCTGCTTAAAACACTAACCCAACAACCCCAATCCCAACCAACTTGCTTATCTGCTAAACTACCCACCTAGGATAGTCTTTAAAAAGGGGGAGAGGTACCTTTCTTAACCCACCATCCAACCTCCCTCACCAAGAATTTTACCTGCCTCTCTCCTAAGCTTCCAGCCCACCTTGTACACGCTCCGCTAGAAACACAGAACACAGCGTCCCATTCATTTATTTCAATATGAAAAATGTTTTCTTACACTTTGTTCAAATGAGGCTGCATGTCTTAGTTTGGGTTGCTATATCAAAATAGAAGGCTTAAACAAGAAACATTTATTTCTCACAATTCTGGAGGCTAGAGGTCCAAGATCAAGATGCTGACAAATTTTTTGTCTGGTGAGGCTCTCTCTATGGCTTTGCAGAGATTTGCCTCCTTGCCATGTCCTCACATGGTAGAGAGAGAGAGAGAGAGAGAGAAATATGGTCTCTTCCTCTTCTAATAGGTTACTAGTCCATCATTGGTCTCCCCGTTTATGACCTCATTTAAACCTAATTACTGGTACCTTCCAAAGGCCCCACCTCCTAATACCATCACATTGTGGGTTAGGACTTCAACATATGAATTTCAGGGGACACAAACATTCAACCCATAACATTACATAAATGTCACTAATTGAATTTATTTATAATGTCTCTCAAGTCTTTTTAATACAGCATAGACAATGCTCCCTCATGTCATTGCTGCAGAAACTGAGTCAGTTGTCCTGTAGAAGGTCTCACATTCTGGATTTGTCTGTTGGCTTCCTTGTTTAATCATTGAACTTGTTTCTATAAATGGAGGTGATCTCTAGAGGGTTAATGAGGTTCAGGCTCATTGTTTTTTTGGAAAGGATATTTCATAGATGGCTCTGTCTATGTCCTGTGGCCTTGCTGGGAGGCCCACGGCATCTGGTTGTCCTACCTCAGTGCTGCTCAGAATCATTATGGATTCAGAGTAATCTTTTAAAATATATAGTAAAAAGTCATTTTTCTTCTTATTCCAAAAGTAAGACATTACTTGTAAAAGATTTACAACATATAGATAAGCAAAAAAAAAAAAAATCATCTTAAAGTCCTACCCCTAGATAACTGCCATTAAAATTTTGATCCAGATCCTTCTAGTATTTCTTCATAATATAGAATACCTCGTAATCATCTCTTTCCACTTACTGTGAACATTTTTCAATTTTTGAAATATTTTTACAATGTCATTGGCTGTCTAGTCCTTGTGTGGTAGAGTTGGAATTTATTTAATTAATGTACTACTTTGGACAAGTCATGGAAATCTCAATGCCACTGTCCAAAATGGTCATTCAGATTTGACCCTAAACCACACTGAAAGCAAATGATGACTGCCCATCTATCTGCCTCCCGGGATGCTGGTCCTCTCTTCCGGGGATGCAGTAGATGGGGTTTGTGAAACGTTTGGGTTGATAGGGATAAGCATGCAGGTGAGGTGCAGGGAGAGGGCTCCAGACAGGGTCTACTGAAGTGTTGAAATATATCTGCTTTATCTTACCAAATACTCTACCATGTCCTGGTGTTTCACAGTGTAATGGCTGATTTTATATGCCCCGACCTATGGCTAGAGACCAGAACGAGCAGCATCAGGGGCTCTTGTGAGCCTCTTGGTAATGCAGAATCTCAGGCGCCCCCAGGAGGGAAGGGTGAGACTCGTGTTCCAAAGCACTTTTACTCATTAAATGCCTGGGAGGCTATTCCATTGTGAGGTTTGCATGGGATGAACATGCTCATGGCAGCTGTTGAGGAAATCTTTCTTTTTGAGGAAGGAGAAGGCATACTGTGCCTTGGGAATGTAACCTGGCAGAGATCAAGGTCTGCAGTTCAGAGTCATCATGATGACTGTAAGATGTTAGTCATAAGTGGTCCAGTCTTTGGTTTTCCCCTCAGTGTGATAGAAAACCATGTTTCTAGTAAGGACGATAGTGGCGAGATAGCAGGGAGTTGGAGTCCACTTCCTCCTGCCCACTGTTGAAACACCTGTCTGATTTTCTAAGAAACAGAGCGAACACTCAATAGTATTCCAGCATATATGAAGATTGGTGACCAAGATTACAGGGGAAATTGAACGATTGGATGGTAAGGAGAGTGCTTTGGAACGAAAAGGTACCCCGGGACCAGCATGTGGAGCAGGGTGGGCTGCAGCCCCAGACCCGGCAGCTGCCGGGTCTGATGCAATATTCTTGGGAGAGAGCCAGATTGGGATGTATGAGAAGCCAGATGCTTGTTTGGACTGGTGGGTGTAAATAGGAAGAATTTTTCAGAAAGAAAAATAGGAAAAAAATAGGCACTCCATGGCTCTTTGGAGAGGTCCTGCCCCCAACAGCCCAGGGGTTGTTGCACACCTGGTGATCTGAGGCCCAGGGCAGCCTGCCTGCCCAAATCCCCAGAAGCACCAGGGTGAGTGTACAAACGGCCCTTGGCCCATGCTGGCTAGCACTCCCATCAAGGGGAATTGGAGACTGTATGAACCTGGTGACCCGAGGCCCATCCTTGCCCACTCTGGAAGAACCAAGAATAACTTGCAACCAGTGACTCCAGGGAGGGTGCGACTTGCGAAGCCAATCAAGGGGAATCAGGGACTGTGTGCACCTGGTGATCTGTGGACCACTCGTGCCCACTTCAAAAATACCAGGGACGGTGCACAACTGGGCCCCCCAGCCACAGCTCGCTGGCACACAATCCAGGGACAAAGAGGAAAGAAAACACAGGTATGCAGAGCTCATGCTGACAGCTGGGGACAAAGCCCTTGCCACCCAGCCCTTGCGCACATAGCCCTGCAGGGTTGACTGGTTCTGTAGGAGTAAGGCAGAAGCACCCCATTGAGGGGAGCTGCAGACCACACAAACTCTTGACTCAGTGTGGGGGCCAAACTATCCAGAAGGGGCTCTGAAAGAACCTATTATCTAGACCAGCAAAAAGAAAATAGGTGGTGGGAGAGTTGCCCCTAATTTGTGCACCTCAAAAATGGCACAACACAAGACCCAGTCTGGACCCAGAAGCACACCTAGGAACTGGACTGGAGGCCAGACAACAGTGAAGAGTGAATCTCAGGAATGGAGAAAAGAAAAACTAATATCTTCCCAGCCTGACGCAGCCTGGCCGGACACCTTTAAAACCAGATTTTTTTTTTACCCTTCTTCCTTTATGTCCTTCTTTATTTTTTTTACTTCCTTCTTCCTCCCTTTACTTTAGTATTCCTAGTCCCCTGCTCCTTTTATTTATTTCTTTTTTTTTACTTTTTTGTTTTAATTTATAAAAAATAGAAAAAAAATTTTTCTTTTAATTCATTCTTCCTTCCTTCCTTTCTTTCTTTATTTATACCTTCTTACTTCTTTCCTTTCCTTATATTATCCTTCCTCCCTTCCTTCACTCCCTTTCCTCCCCCCTCCTCTTCTTTACCTATAGCTAAGACATTAAAGCCTGGAGCTGTGAAAAGACCAGAGTCAGACCCGGACAGGGGTCAGCCCAAAGAACAGAGACAGTGAGACAAATTTCACTTTGCTACTCCAGAGAACGTGCAAAGTGGGAGCAGTGAACACCAGTACACCTGCTGGAAGAGGAAATCCACCAACAAAGGAACCACCAACACAAAACAACGGAAGACAGTGAAGGAGGAAGTGGAATCCAACTAAATCCAATCCAGGACCGAATGGATAATACACCAATTGGTGGAGAAATTACCCACAACAAACAACTGAATAAGAGTGAGAGAGAAGCCTCAAAACCTTGTTCACACAGAAGAATCAGCTTCAACACAACCTGTCCAAACATGCACAACAGAATACAAGGCATTGTGGATGGGGTGACCCTCAGTTAACTAGCTTGAACAAAAGACCCACCAAAGAAAGACCCAACAACAACCAAAACCCAAAGACATACAGAGAGCCAACATAAATGACAGTCCATGACCAGCGAGCTAAGGAGATTAAGGAGAATATACAACTGAATCTCACAGGTATTCTAACATAGAAGCCCCTACCATAAAACAAGGAAGTCAGAACAGATCAATTTAAGAAACAGAAGCTAGTAAGAAGAGTCTCAACAACAATGGGAAGATAAAGAAACAATCCCCAAATGAAAGGAAAGGAGAAAGCCCCAGAAATAATGATAAATGAAACAGAGGCAAGCCAACTATCAGATACTGAGTTCAAAGCATTGGTTATCAGGCAGTTCAAGAAGCACGATGAGCTTGCAGAAAATTACCAGAAACTACAGGGAAACTAAAATGAACTCACTGCAAACTATGCCAGCATGAAAAAGGAAATATAAACTATCCAAAAGGGCCAAGAGGAAATGAAGAGTAAAATATCTGAACTGAAGAACACAATAGCAGGAATCAAAAGCAGGCTTGATGAAACAGAGGATCGTATCAGGAAGCTGGAAGACAAGGTAGAAAAAAAAACCACCCAAACGAGCAAGAAAAGGAAAAGAGACTCAGAAAGAGTGAAGAGGTATTAAGGGAAATGCAGGACAACATGAAACGTAATAATATTCGTATAATAGGGATACCAGAAGGAGAAGAAGAAGAACAAGGAATAGAAAACCTGTTTGAAAAAGTAATGATGGAAAACTTCCCTAATCTGATGAGAGAAAAAGTCACACAAATCCAGGAAATGCAGAGAGTCCCAATCAAAAGGAACCCAAACAGGCCCACTTCAAGACACATCATCATTAAAATGGCAAAATTCTAAGACAAAGAGAGAATCTTAAAGGCAGTGAGGCAGACTCAGGAAGTAACATACAAGGGAGTCCTGAGAAGGTTAGCAGCTGACTTCTCCATGGAAACACTCCAAGTCAGAATAGAATGGCAAGAAATATTCCAAGTAATGAGAACCAGAGGACTGCAACCAAGGCTACTCTACCCAGCAAGGCTCTCAATCATGATAGAAGGCCAAATAAGGAGCTTTCCAAACAAAAGAAGTCTAAAAGAATATATCTCCACCAAACCAGCCCTGCAAGAGATGCTAAAGGGACTGCTTTTAAGGAAAGGAAGGAAAAGACAGAGAGAGAGAGAGAGAGAGAGAGAGAGAGGAACACATATACAAAAAAATGGCAATCAATAAGTACCTATCAATAATAACCTTAAACGTAAATGGATTAAATACTCCAATCAAAAAACATAGAATAGCTGAATGGATAAGAAAACATGAGCCACAAATATGCTACCTACAAGAGATCTACCTCAGGACAAAAGACCTACACAGATTGAAAGTGAAGGGCTAGAACAAGTTTTCCAAGCAAACAGACAGGAAAAAAGAGCAGGGGTAGCAATACTCATATCAGACAAAATAGACTTCAAAACGAGGGCCATAAAAAGAGACCCAGAAGGACACTTCGTAATACTCAAGGGAAGAAGCCACCAAAAAGACATAGACATTGTAAATATATATGCACCCAACAGAGGAGCACCCAAATACATAAAGAAAATCATGGAGGACTTCAAGAAAGATATTGATAGCAACACAATTATAGGAGTGGATTTTAACACCCCACTGTCAAAAATGAACAGGTCTTTCAAACAAAATATCAACAAAGACAGTGTGGCACTGAACAATACCCTAGAAGAAATGGACTTAACTGATATATATAGAGCTTTCACCCCAAAGACGCTAAATACACATTCTTTTCAAATGCACATGGAACATGTTCAAAGATAGACTATATGACAGGACACAAAACAAGCCTCAACAAATTCAAGAAAATGGAAATCATATCAAGTATTTTCTCTGACCACAAGGGACTGAAATTAGAAACCAGCCCAAAGGAAAAAACCCCCAAACACTCAGAATCATGGAGATTGAATAGCATGGTATTAAACAACGGATGGGTCAAGGACGAGATTAGGGAAGAAATCAAAAAGTTCCTTGAAACAAATGAAAATGAACTGACAACAACCCAAAACTTATGGGACACAGTGAAGGCAGTCCTGAGAGGAAAGTTCATAGCGATACAGTCATACCTAAAAAAGATAGAAACATTTCAAACAAACAACCTAACCCTACACCTACAAGAATTGGAGGAACAACAACAAAGACAACCCAGAGCAAGTAGAAGGAAAGAAATAACCCAGACCAGAGCAGAATTAAATGACATAGAGACTAAAAGCACAATTCTAAGGATCAATGACTCCAGGAGCTGGTTCTGTGAAACAATAAACAAAATTGACAAGCCTTTAAGCAGGCTCATCAACAAAAAAACAGAGAGGATCCAAATAAACTCAACCAGAAATGAAAGAGGAGGGATTACAACTGACGTCACAGAAATACAAAGGATTGTAAGACACTACTATGAAGAACTATATGCCAAGAAAAATGAAAACCTAGGTGAAATGGACAAATTTTTAGAAAAATATAATCTCCCAAAACTCAATAAAGAAGAATCAAAAAGCCTTAACCAACCAATAACAGCAGATGAAATTGAAGCAGTAATCAAAAAACTCCCCACACACAAAAGCCCTTGACCAGATGGTTTCATTGGAGAATTCTACAAAGCATTTAAGGAAGAGCTAACCCCTATCCTTCAGAGACTATTCAAAAATCCAAAATGATGGAAGACTCCCAAACTCTTTTTATGAAGCCAGCATCATCCTAATCCCAAAACCAGATAAAAACACAACAAGAGAGAAAACTTCAGGCCAATATCACTGATGAACATAGACGCTAAAATCCTCAACAAAATATTGGCAAACCGCATCCAGCAATACATTAAAAGATCATACACCATGACCAAGTGGGATTCATCCGAGAGATGCAAGAATGGTACAATATTCACAAAACAGTAAACATAATACATCACATAAACAAAAGCAAAGACAAAAATCACATGATCATATCAATAGATGCAGAAAAAGTATTCAATAAGGTACAGCATCCATTTATGATAAAAACGCTTAGCAAAGTGGGAATACAGGGAACATTTCTCAACATAAAGGCCATATATGAGAAACCTTCAGCCAACATTATACTCAATTGGCAAAAACTAAAATCTTTTCCACTAAGATCAGGAACAAGACAAGGTTGTCCACTGTCACCACTTCTATTCAACATAGTACTGGAAGTTTTAGGCACAGCAATCAGACAAGAAAAGGAAATAAAAGGCATACAAATTGGAAAGGAGGAAATAAGACTGTGATAGGAATTCTTTTCATCTGCATGATAAAAACGTAACCCCCACGGGAATTTCCGCATCTCGAGCCTGGCTCTGTGAAAATGAACACTCCCATGCAGGCCGGCGTAAAAATCATGGTCATGGAAAAAAGAATTCTTTGAAGGGAAATTGGATTAACTTACTTTCCAAGACTTGTTAACTTGCTGGGACCCTTCCCCCGGAGCCAAGAGATTATGCTCTTGGTTGCCCGGAACCCCTCGCATAGTTAATGAATAGCCATTCCCATTTTGCTGTGTCCTGAGCTTCCTAATAAAAAACCAGCTAATCCACGCTTGTGGTCCTTTTCCTGATATAGAGGAATTGGTCCCGTGGCACCGGGCTCTTTCTCCCAGCGTGTCTTGGTGTGAGATTTATTCACTCGATTGGCTACGGTCCCCGCCACGGATTTCGTGGGCCGGAATCCGCATCATATGGCAGCCCAGCGAGGGGTCTGACAGGCCATGAGCCGAAAGGACCTGTTGCGCCCCGCATCAAGTTGGAGGATCGCGCGAATTCATCCTGGTAAGTACGGGACGAATGACTGAGAGTCATCTCGGGTGGGGCAGAGATAGAACTGGTACGAAAAACGTTTTATAGCCACGTTAATTTTTAATATATGAATATTAATAATTAAGAATTATAAAAGAAAAGATCCTTTTTCTCCTCTCTTGGACATCTTGCCGCATTAAGGGCATGGGTTGAGCAAGTAAATGCCACATGGCGATTGCCAAAAGTCTCCCTTGATAGGATAAATTGGTCGCCGGACGGGAGTAGAATGCATTAGGCTTTCCCGCCAATCTGAAGAAAACTTCTGCGCAAGGAGAAGGCACACTGTAAAAAAACACAAACACGCCCACTCCCCGAGGCTAAATCCCCAACTAGGTATAAGTCTGGGAGAGAGAGAACAAAGAATCTTTTCACTTAATCAGCTTAACAGGAAAAAACCTGGCAGCTTTAGCCAGTAGATCACAGTCTTGTGGCTTTTTTTTTTTCTTGGATCAGCTGTTTATTCCACTCCACCAATCCCCTTCAGGGAAAGCGATCAGTAAATGAGCGATCCGACCTCTTGGACGCCCAAGAATCGCGAGCTTAGTTTTAGGAAATTTGCATGAGAGCTCCAAAAAAGCTCCGAAGACAAGGCAATTCCTCCCCTCGTTCCCACGTGAGTCGGAACCTTGTGAGGGTGTTGGGGACCAGATCCCGTGACGTGAAGGGGCCTTGAAACACCTAGGATAATTTCTCGCTCGTCTGGGGGACGCAAAGGTTGGTTGCCTAGTGTTAACGAGCATATCATTTAGAAAAACTCCCAAAACAAATAAGCGGGAGCAGGATATTTGGATATCCCAATTCTCCTCTCTCGATTGTCCTCACCAACATCACATCTTAAGACCCACTACACATCAGTTAATAGGATAGGATTTCAGTGCGGTTGAGTTGGGAAGGACCACTGATCAAAGGAAATAATAATGGGATCCAGCTTATCTAAAGAACAGGAAACTTACTTATGAATACTTCAGCAACTTCTAAGGGGAGCGGGACATAGAGTTAAAGAGTCCTGTCTCCTTAAGCTTATGCAAACAATTAAGAAATATTTTCCCTCTTTCCCTGACCAAGGGACTCTAGACATAGAGGTTTGGGAGGCAGTCGGTGAGAAATTACATTTTTTACAAAATAGCGGTGCTCCTATTGGGTCTAAAAATTTAACAACCTTAGATTTAGTCAGACCGCTCTTTTACCCATTTGGACTAGGAAATTAGATATGATTGAAGAAAAAGATCAGGATTCTAGCTCAGAGGAAGAAATTGCCCATAACGTAGCAGAGAAGCCAGTTACAAAGATCCTGCCCTCAGCCCCGCTGAAGGAGAAATCTCATAACCCGTGTTCATCGCCCCAGCTCTGGGAGCGCTCCTCCTGGCAGAGCGATCCACCAGGACAGTCAAAAGATTTAGACAGATATCCTGTTAAGGCCATGCGCCAGTGTATCCAGCAAGCAGCTGAGGCTGGAGATTTAGACATTCTGGCAGCTTTCCCCATCATGGTAAGGGGTCAAAGAAGAGTCCATGAACCCCTTCCTTTTTCTTTTTATAATGACCTAAAAAGAAGCATTAAGGAAAACAGTCTTAACTCTCCTTATACCATTGGGTTGTTACAAGCCATAACAAACAGGTACCAGATGGCTCCATGCGATTGGATTGCCTTAGCTAGGATAGTTTTGACCCCAGGCCAGTACACAGTTTGGTTTGCGGAGTATTCTCAAAAAGCCAACCGCCAAGCAGCTGAAAACGCACAGATTAACAACCCGGTTACTCTCCCCATGCTAATGGGAACCGGCGAATTTGCCACCGCCACAGCTCAGACCAGACTCGAGCCCCTTGCTTATAGTCAAAGCGCATACATCGCCCTCAGGGCCATGAGGGTCATACCTGATTCCCAGGCCCGGGAAGCTTTCTCCTTTACCAACATTCGCCAAGGCGCATCGGAAGCTTATCTAGATTTCATAGATCGCCTCCAGGAAGCCATCGAGAAGCAAATAGATAACGAGAGAGCAGCTCAAACCATTTTGTTACAGCTAGCCTATGAAAATGCAAATAGTGATTGCAAAGCAATAATAGGACCCCTAAGAGCTACCACTCGAGAAATCAGTGAATTTATTAAGGCTTGCCAAAATGTAGGCACTGAGCAATACAAGGCCTCGCTTCTAGCCGAGGTTATTAGGGGAAGTCCCAGATGTTACAACTGTGGAGAAACAAATCACTTTAGAAGGGACTGCCCCACCCCTTTGACAGGGGGAAAGTGCGGTGCCAAACTCCCTCCAGGGAATTGTCCATGCTGTCGAAAAGGCAAACACTGGGCAAAAGACTGTCACTCTAAATTTGACATAAATGGCCAGCCAATTCAGGGAAACTCCCAGAGGGGCACCCGCTCCTGTGTCCCCAATCCCAAAGGGAGCCTTAAGAACACCAATCAGTACAAGAAAACTCGGGGAAACGTACATTTTCCAGCCTTCGCGCAGCCACTCGAGGGAGCACAGGACTGGAACTGGTCACCACCGACCAACTTATCTTAAAAGAGCAAGACCAAACAACCATAGCTCCCACTGGCGTCTGGGGGCATTTGCCCACAGGCACCGTCGGCTTAATTTTAGGAAGATCTAGTGTTACTACTAAAGGAATTTTTGTTTTACCGGGAATAGTCGATTCAGACTATCAAGGGGAAATTAAAATCATGCTTAAGGCTTCTGGATATCATGTTATTCCTGCCCAGACACGTATCGCTCAGATGCTCCTCCTTCCCTACATAATACCAAAAACTCAGGATGTAGTGAGAGGGGAAGGAAATTTCGGCAACACGAATGGCCAGTCGGTCTTCTGGACAGAATCGATTAGGTTGAATAAGCCAATTTTGCAAATAAAAATAAAAGATAAGACTTTTCATGGCCTTATAGATATGGGGGCTGACATATCTGTTATTTCAAACCAATTCTGGCCCCCGGGATGGCCTCTAACAGACAGCAATACATCAGTCACTGGCGTTGGGGGGATTTCCCAACCACAGATCAGTGTATGGTCTCTTAGATGCTACGGACCAGAGGGACAGGTAGGAAAAATTCGACCCTATGTCTTGCCGATGCCCCTTAATGTTTGGGGATGTGACCTTCTTAGTCAGTGGGGAATACAAATCTCACTGCCGCGTTTTCCCTAGCAGCCGCTGCTCTTATATCTCCCCTATCGCTCACTTGGCTCTCCGACACGGGGATATGGGTTGATTAGTGGACGCTTAAAGGAGAGCAGCTAGAACAGATGTGTGTTCTAGTCAAACAGCAGCTAGATGCAGGACACATTGAACCTTCTAACAGCACGTGGAACACGCCTATTTTTGTAGTACCAAAGAAATCTGGAAAATGGAGACTTATTGATTTTCTAAGGAAAATCAATGAATCCCTTCAGCCGATGGACCCCCTGCAGCCAGGAATTCCAAATCTGGCCTGCATTCCAAAAGACTGGCCGCTTTTAATTATTGACCTGAAAGACTGCTTTTTCACTATTCCTTTAGCAAAGAAGGACAGGGAGCGATTTGCATTCTCCCTTCCTGTTACTAACAACGTTCAACCTTTACAAAGGTTTCAATGGAAGGTCTTGCCTAAGGGAATGCTTAACAGTCCGACTATTTGCCAGCATTACGTACACACAGTCCTTCGGCCAGTAAGGAATCAGTTCCCTGACGCCATTATCTATCATTACATGGACGACATCTTAGTCGCAGCTCCCTCCCCAGACATTTTAGCAAAAACTGCTTCCTTTCTTAAACATTCCATAAACTCTGTTGGGCTAATAATTTCCTCAGAAAAGATCCAATATTCAGAACCTTGGAAATATCTACGATACGTACTATTTAACAAAACAATCAGACCCCAAGCACTGCAAATTGACCCACCCAAAGATTTAACTCTGAATCGACTCCAGCAACTCCTTGGAGCAATCAACTGGGTGCGGCCCAGCCTAGGAATCTCTACTCAACAACTAACTCATTTATTTGATACCCTCAAAGGGGACCCTGATCTTAACTCCCCCAGAAAACTGTCCACCAAGGCTTTGCAAGAGTTAGCCATAGTAAACCAGCATATTCAGCAACGACAATTTACTAGGATTGACCCTCAGTTTCCCGTTTGGCTCTTTTGTTTCCCAACTTTAGGCACACCAATGGGTCTCATAGGACAATTGTTACCCCACCTAGCTATGATAGAGTGGATCTTTCTGTCCCATCAGCCAAAACGCACTGTTACCACCTATATAACTGCTTTATGCCATCTTATTATTAAGGGGCGTGAACGAACACAGCAGTTACTGGGAAATGATCCTGCCTTTATTCATGTCCCCTTAACTCAAGTCTATTTACAACAACTCACAGCTCAATCTCTCGAATTCCAATGTGCCATAGCCAATTTTATAGGAAAATTAGAGACTAACTTACCTTCAGAGAAACTGCTTCAGAATACCCCATTCCTTTGTATAAGGCTAGCAGAGAAAGTCAGCCCAGAGCCAATAACTGGAGCAAGTCAGCCCAGAACCAATAACTTTTTGAGACCCCCGGTCTCGAAAGACCGGTCGACCTGCAATTTCTTGGCAAGAAGGAGAAACTTGGAAAAATCTTATATCCTCAGGACATCCCACTACCCATAGAGCGGAGCTGTTTGCAGCCATCATGGAGTTACGGCAATGGCCCCAGGAAGCGTTGAATTTAGTGTGTGACTCAGGGTATACTGTCTACACCGTCCTGCATATAGATCAAGCATTAATTAAAACTTCAATAGGCCCTCACCTACTTAGCCTGTTTTTAACATTACAGTCTCTTCTTGACAAAAGGGAACTTCCCCTTTTCATTACCCACATTCGGTCCCATTCAGGCCTACCTGGCCCCCTGGTGGAAGGTAACAATAAACTTGATACTTTAGTCAGCGTTCTTAATGCCTTTCAACAAGCTGCAGATTCGCATCAGTTTTTTCATCAAAATAGCCAGGCACTCCGAAAACAATTTAATATTCCTCACTCCCAAGCTAAGCAAATTATTAAAGAATGTCCTGACTGCCAGGCTCTCAGCAAGGCACCCCCATCTACTGGAGTCAATCCTGGAGGACTAAAATCTCAAAAAATTTGGAAAACAGATGTTACTCATTACACCCCATTTGGAAAATTCAAATATGTTCATGTTTCTATTGATACTTATTCTGGTGCCTTACACGCATCTGCTTTAACAGGAGAGTCAGCTAAAAATATACAAGCCCATTGGCTTGAGGCCTTTACTCATTCAGGACGGCCTCAGCAAATTAAAACTGATAATGGTCCTGGGTACCTTGCACATTCTACTCAGGCCTTTCTCCAGCATTGGAATATTCAACATAAGACAAGAATTCCCTATAATCCAACTGGTCAAGCGATTGTAGAGCGAGCTCATCATACCTTTAAAAATCTTCTTAAAAAACAAAAGAGGGGGAGCCATGAATCCTCCCCCCAAAATCTAATTGTGCTGGCCATGTTTACCTACAACTTTCTAAATTGTGATGAGTCACTCCAGGCTCCAATTGAGAAACATTTTCAGACAAAAGGATCAAAACCACCTTACCCTAAGGTGCTATTCAGGGATCCTCAGGGAGATGGCTCTTGGCAGGGCCCTGTAGATCTTTTAACATGGGGAAGGGGGTATGCATGTGTTTCCATTCCTACAGGTCCCCTCTGGCTACCAGCAAAAAGGATAAAACCTTACCATGAGCGAGGTAGACACAAAACTACACTTCCTGGAGATGAGAACCAACCAACTGACAAACCAGATGGCCCAGATGACCCTAAACAGCCAGAAGGAAATCGAACCCTTACGCCGCTGCTCACGGAAGCAGGCCAGATGGCAGAGGAGGGCGGAGGCCGCTCTGATGACAGGGACCAAGGCCCTGGCACCTCCTGCAGAGGTCAAGAACCCCTCGATACCCCATAATCTTCCTTTTAAGCGTGCTCCCATCACATGGGACGACGTTAAGACTTTTAATGCTCGAGCCGAGGAGATTCTTGCTGAGACTAAAATGGGAGACACCCCAGAGAACAGGTTTATCACTTATCTGGCAGTCCTGTCGGCCAATTCGGCCAAAGCTTTGCTCTTTCTAGCTATCCTGATCTACCTAGGAGGGCAAGGAGTAACTGCTGAAACTAATTCTTCTTCTGTCTATTGGGGCCACATTATAGATCCACCAGTGTTTAAACTACATACCTGGTGGGATGTTGAACCCCCCCTTTCCACTAATGATACTCAGTGGACGGGAGGAGTGTGGATGCCCCCTAATGGCCCTTTGGAAGAAAATAAACACTGGTTACCGGTGCTAGAAAATACGGTTTATGTGGCGGAGCACCTACCTGCTTGTTTTTCTGTCCTTTCTGACACCCTATGCTTCCCCTTAAGGGAACGGCTCTATGTTGCTAGCAGAAAACAGAGCAATGATTATGATCAGCTCTCCATGACAGCCACGGTGGGCATGCATGCCCATGAGGGGACATTTCATACTAGTAACCCCTCTCTGGTTCCTCTTTGTGTTTTAGACACTACCTATAAAGACTCAGTTATATGGTCTTTATGCCGAGGACCGAACGCCACTGTTGCCTTTCTACACAAAAGCCCTTTTGTGATAGAGAATTTGGGAGCCAATTGGAAAATCTTTTCAAGGGTTGGCACGAAGGTATTTCCAGCTCAACATAAGAGACTTCATCTCCATTTGTGGTGGGAAGGGTCCGGCACTGGGGCGCCTATAATCAGGATTGTCTCTCCCAACCACGCTAGCCCATGGCATTATAGTTCTTAGAAAATAGGCTTGCCTTTTATTATCAGGAAGCATTTCCTTATGAAGATAAGTTGTGACAATAGAAGACCCCCACTATGTATTTACCAGAATGACCCACCAGAAGTAGGCTGGGTCACAGTCTGTACCTCTCATCCCTATATGTTTTTGGCAGCCCCCAGGACAGCTCAATTTCTCTATAATGAATCTGCAAAGATCTATTCTCTGCATGTCCCTGCAGGTTCAATATATTACAGCTGTCTTACTCATCTAAATATTACTCAATTGAAAATCACTACAGTGTATGTAGTTAGAAGACAGGTACAAGCTTGGGTGCCGGTTGATGTGACCCGAGAGTGGGAAGATCCCCATGGCCTAGTAGCGTTTAATAATGCACTGGCTTCTGTACGAGTCAAAAGGTTCATTGGCACCCTGATTACTTTCATTGTCTCTGCAATCATCGTGGCAGCTACCGCTACTGAGGCAACCGCTGCCTTGTTAATTCAATTCAAACTGCTCATGCGGTAGATGCTCTGTTAACCAATACTACTTTAGAAATGATTCAACAGGCCCAGATTGATCAAGAAATCCTGACCTGACTTTCTGCGGTGGAGTCAGCCCTCAGCTGGATCGGGGAACGACAGGATGTGCTTGTGACTCGTCAGCAGCTAACCTGTGACCCCGGCTTCTCCAAGCTATGCGTCACTCCCCTCCTGTGGAATTCCAGCCAGTATACCTGGAACAACATCCAGCATTGCCTTAGAGGGGCCTTTTCTACTAATCTAAAAGGACAGATTGATAAACTGCAATTGGAATTACATCAGCAATTGCAGGACATGCAATGCCTGTCTAAACAGGAGATATTTGAAAGCCTCCGTGACCATTTCGACTGGCTAAATCCCCAGACTTGGTTTAATGATCTTAACCTAAAAATGTGGGTCTTTGGGGCCGCTGGCTGTTTTCTGATTATAGTGCTAATGTGTGTGCTTTGCTGCATATGTAAATTATTCTCCCAGGGCCGGGCAAGGGACCAGCAAGTGGCGAATTTTATAGGTTCAATCCAGCTCCTGAGATCACACAAAAAAAGCAGAGGGAGATTTAAGAATTCTTTTTGCATGCGTGGAGAGTCTCCGCCCCAGGAAATCACGCGTGTCTGAGCTCGGCTCCACATGCCTGTGTGAGCTGGCATGATCCATGCCTGTAGAAAAGGATCTCATAAGAAAAAAGGGGGAGGTGTGACAGGAATTCTTTTCATCTGCATGATAAAAACGTAACCCCATGGGAATTTCCACGTCTCGAGCCTGGCTCCGTGAAAATGAACACTTCCATGCAGGCTGGTGTAAAAATCATGCTCGTGGGAAAAAGAATTCCTTGAAGGGAAATTGGATTAACTTACTTTCTAAGACTTGTTAACTTCCTGGGAACCTTCCCCCTGAGCCAAGGGATTATGCTAATGGTTGCCCGGAACCCCTCGCATAGTTAGTGAATAGCCATTCCCATTTTGCTGTGTCCTGAGCTTCCTAATAAAAACCCGGCTAATCCACACTTGTGGCCCTTTTCCTGAGATAGAGGAATTGGTCCCGTGGCACCGGGCTCTTTCTCCCAGTGTGTCTCAGTGTGAGATTTATTCACGCGATCGGCTACAGTCCCCAACACGGATTTCACAGGCCGGAATCCGCATCACAAGACTGTCGTTGTTTGCAGATGACATGATAGTGTACTTAGAAAATCCTATAGACTCCTCCAAAAAACTACTTGACCTAATAATTGAATTTGGCAAAGCAGTGGGATACAAAGTCAATATCTAGAAATCAAAGGCATTTCTGTATACCAACAGTGAAACAGTAGAAGCAGAAATCAGGAAAAAAATCCCATTTGATATAGCAAGAAAAAAAAATACCTAGGAATAAACCTCATCGAGGAGGTAAAAGACCTGTACTAACAAAACTACACAACACTGAAGAAAGAAATCATGGAAGACACAAACAAATGGAAACATATAAGATGCTCATGGGTTGGAAGAATCAAGATCATCAAAATGTCCATACTACCCAAAGCAATTTATAGATTCAATGCAATCCCCATCAAAGTACCAATGGCATATTTCACAGAAATAGAACAAACACTTCAAAAATTCATATGGAACCATAAACGTCCCCGAATATCAGCTGCAATTTTGAGAAAGAAGAGCAAATCAGGAGGGATCACAATTCCTGATATCAAACAGTATTACAAGGCCACTGTAATCAAAATAGCTTGGTGCTGGCATAAAAACAGACAGACCAATGGAACAGAATAGAAAGCCCAGAAATAAACCCAAGTCTCTACGGGCAATTAATCTTCGACAAAGTGGGCAGAAGCATGAAATGGAATAAAAATAGCCTCTTCAACAAATGATGTTGGGAAATCTGGACAGCTACATGTAAAAAAATGAAACTCGAGCACCAACTTACACCATACACAAAAATAAATAAAGGTGTATAAAAGACTTAAATATAAGTCGTTGCACCATAAAAGTCCTTAAGGAAAACATCGGAAGGAAAATCTCAGACATTCCATGCAGCAACATCTTCAATGGTATGTCCCCTAGATCTTGGGACATAAAGGAAATAATAAACAAATGGGAACTTATCAAAATAAAAAGCTTCTGTGGGGCTAAAGAAAACAGTATTAAAATAAAAAGAGAACCAACAGTATGGGAAAACATATTTGCCAATGATACCTCAGACAAGGATTTGAGCTCCAAAATATATAAAGAACTCATATGACTCCACTCCAGGAAGACAAAACCTAATGAAAAAATGGGCAAAAGACATGAACAGACACTTCTCGAATGAGGACATACAGAGGGCCCAGAAACTTATCAAAAGATGCTCAACATCATTAGCCATCAGAGAGATGCAAATTAAAACCACAATGAGATACCACCTCACACCAGTCAGAATGGCCATCATCAACAAAGCAACAGATAACTGTTGGAGGGGATGTGGAGAAAAGGGAACCCTACTGCACTGTTGGTGCGAATGCAGACTGGTGAAGGCACTGTGGAAAACAGTATGGAATTTCCTCAGAAAAGTAAAAATGGCATTGTCTTTGACCCAGCAATTCCACTACTGGGCTTATACCATAAGAGCCCTGAAACACCAATTCAAAAGAACCTATGCATTCCAATGTTCATAGCAGCACAATTTCCAATAGCCAAGTGCTGGAAACAACCTAAGTGCCCATCTACAAATGAGTGGATCAAGAAACTATGGTACATTTACACAATGGAATTCTACGCAGCAGAGAGGAAGAAGGAGCTTATACCATTTGCAACAGCATGGATGGAACTGGAGAACGTTATGCTAGGTGAAGTAAGCCAGGCTGTGAGGGACAAATACCATATGATCTCACCTTTAACTAGAACATAATCAGCAAAGGAAAAAAGCAAGAAAAACATAACCAGGGACATTGAAATTAAGAAGAATCTAACAATAGTCAGAGGGGAGTGGGGAGGGGACAATGGGGAGAAGGGTTTTCAGTGACCAGTATAGAGGACACATGGACAGAACCAAGGGGGATGGGGGAGGTAGGGCGGGAGGTGGGGTTGGAGGGGTTGAGGTGGAGGGGAGGGAGAGGATGCAGACAACTGTAATTGAAAAACAATAAAGTAATAAAAAAAAGAAAACCATTTTTCTCATTTCATAGGGATGGTCTGAGGCTTAAATGGAATCAGGCTCATGAAGTACTTAGCACTGTGCTTGGCACATGGGAAACACTCTACATTAATTATGTCACTTATTGCTGTTAATTGTCGCAAAATGCTCTTTTATGAAGAAGCATGAGAGCAAATGTTAACTGATAGTACGTTGGGGAATACCAAGTTGTTAACTTTCCCCTCATAACTTCAGCATCAAAGAAGGCAACAATCAGCTTATCTGTAAACCATTTTAGGTTGAATGCACCCACATTGTGTTTAGAACAACCACCCACTGGAACCATAACTGAGGCTTAAATATGCTTTGATTCCAAAAAGAGATCATATTTACAAGGAGTTTACCTTTAAAAAGTTCTGTCTTGTTCAATTCTATAGTTTTCTAGAAGGAGCAACACAATGAAGTCACCCTAAGTTATGCAGTTGACTCAATTTTTTGTAAATGAAGTAAATGAAGTAAAGTCCTACCTAATACAGTATGAACTTTTTCCAACCCCTAAAATAAATATTTGTAAAACAAGCCTTGGTGGCGTGAAGATCATTGTGATAGAGACTTAGCACATGATAACATGTTTCTTAAAGATGGATCTCCTGACAATTAGGGACAGATTGTTTCCTACTTGAGGGAAACACACTTTTGGGGCCCTTATTTAGCTCCAATGAAAAGAATCACAAGTTGCCACCTGTAGAAAACCTGTATCTGGTATGCACAACCTCTAAATCTTGGAATTTTCTTAAGTAGATGAAGGATCTCCCTAAGTCTTCTTAACTTCAGAAAGCAGGAGCATTCCTCATTACACCTATGACTATGTTCCTCCTGAGATATTTTCCTGCATTGAGTAGCTGATGAAGATCTGGAGTTTTCACTGAGATTCCGGTTCCAAGTTATTACTGAACAGATTTGCTAACTATGACATGATGAATACTGCTTAGAGTCCACTCTCCTTGCTTTTCAGTGGGGTCCCTTCTACAGTTCTCCTGTGGTCACTGAGGGAAGGAAGGCAATCTATGTCACCATGTAGATGGATTCAAAACTTGTATTCCAAGTTAAGGAGCCTAAACCTGTAAGTCACCTACTTGGAACATATGACAGAATCAATAAAGAGGTACATTTATAGAACATATATTTTTACTTTTAATATATACTTCTACATTTTCAAATATTATTAGGCCCATGTGAATCCACAAAGTAAGCATTTTTCCATTCTTAACTTACCATCATCATGGCTTTTTTATTTTGCATATTTTTAGCATTTCTTGTGTTTCCAGGCTACTAATTCAAGTTAATTTGCTTATAGCCATATTCTAATTCCTTCACATCCTAGGAATACCCCCTGAAAGAAAAGATAGTACATATCCAATTTCCTTTAAACCCAGGGATTGATTCTCACTGGTATTATACACATTTTTCCCAATTTACACACCCATGAGCCATGGCCCAATGTTTCTTCCTTAGGAAGGCATCTGCTATTCCTTTATCCCTTATATCTTTTAGTGACTTTTAATTATTTTCAAAATCAATTTGTGGTCTTCATTTTCATAAATTAGAAGTATTGAGAAATAAGTGTGGAAAGGCTATACTCACAGGCTGACTTTCCTTACTAAGTTCACAGCAGAATGTTGATGGTGCCATATCTTTAGAGGCTGCCCTTCTGGAGGTCCTTGCTGATTATTGTCTAATTGCCAACTTGGTCTAAGGAACCTGGAAGGATGAATTTTTTTAATGAATATCTCTCAGCCACAGAAATGTTTGCTTTGGGGATTTATAATGAAAGCCATGAATTGGAGAAAATCACTGTTTTATTTTCAGATTATCTAGTTACAAAACAGAGCTACTTCAGCCTTACTGTTCTTTATGCTAGCAATAATGCTGGGCAAACATTGTTTGTCCTAAGGTCCTTGGGCATGACAGGCCCCTTGCTTTTTTATTGTGGTAAAATATACATAACATTTCCCATTTTAACCATAATTAAGTGTACAATATAGTGACATTAAGTGTGTTCACATTGTTGTGCAACCATCGCCACCATCTTCCCAAACTGAAATTCTGCCCCATAAAACAATAATTATGCATTCCTTTTCACCCCAGCCCCTGGAAACCACTCTTCTCCTTTCTATCTCTATGAATATGACTATTCTAGAGACCTCACATAAGTGCAATCATATAGTATTTGTCCTTTTGTGTCTGGCTTATTTCACTAAGCATAGTGTCCCCAGGGTTCATCTATATTACAGCATGTGTTAGATTTTCCTTTATTTTAAGCTAACATTATAATTTATATAATATAAATAAATAATATAATATGTACAATATTTTACTACTACATTGTATATATATACCACATTTTTATTTATCCATTCATCAGTAGATGGACATCTGGGTTGCTTCTACCATTTGGCTTTTGTAAATAATGCTGCTATGAACATAGGTACACAAATACATATTTGAATCATTGCTTTCTTTTCTTTTGGAACATATAGTAATTCTATTATATATTTGAGGAATCTCCACACACTATTTGACAGTGGCTACACCATTTGACATTCCCACCAACAGTGCGCAAGAGTCCCAAATTCTTCACATCCTATCAACATTTGTTTTCTGTATTTTTTCTTTAATAATAACCACCCTAGCCCTGGCTGGTGTAGCTCAGTGGATTGAGCGCGGGCTGGGAACCAGACGGTCCCAGTTTGATTCCCTGTCAGGGCACATGCCTGGGTTGCGGGCCCGGTCCCCAGTGAGGACCATGTGAGGAGCAACCATACATTGCTGTTTCTCTCCCTCTCTGTCTCCCTCCCTTCCCCTCTCTCTAAAATAAATAAATAAAATCTTTAAAAAAATAATAACCACCCTAATGGGCATGAAGTAGTACTTCATTGTGGTTTTGATTTGCATTTCCCTGATGATGAGTGATGTTAAACATCTTTTCATGTGATTGTTTGGCCATTTTTCTATCTTAGATCAATGTCCATTGCTCATTTCTGAATCAGGCTGTTTGATCTTTTTTTGTTAGTTTTTAGGCCCTTTGCTTCTGCAGACTAGAGGGAGAGTGAAAGCAGTTCTGTCAGCGAGTCGATCAATATCTCCTAACCTCTGTAGGGGCAGCACTGTCGAAGCAGGTGCTCCATTTTGCTCACATGACAATGTCTATGGCAGCTTCCAGGCAACAAGAATTGATATTTTCTTACAGCTGAGTCACCTGGAATTTACCAAGGGATTTACAGAAGTGCAAACAAGATTGTGGAAAACAAGGAAGCAAATGAGTCCCCACATAAATCAGCAAGAAAGCTCTCTGATCAGAAACCCTCCCCTTCCCCTAGCACAACAGCCCTCTGGGTCCTAACTTTAGTCTTCAGATAGAATCTATCAGGAAGAAAGTAGCACCCCTAGAACAAAACACACTCTGGCACTTAGGGCTCTTCCAGATAAAAGCTTACATTTTTTTTTAACATTTCTTTGAAACTGGGGACTTAACATGATTTAAGCTCATGTAAAGCCATCGTTAACATCACTCTTCTTCCACCACTATGCGAGACCTTTACTCCACAGCTCTCTAAACACAGATAATTGCCATGGTAACCATGGCGTTACTGACTCTCACACATATACTTGTACCTTCCTTAAAGAAACACAGAACACAACAGTGTAGAATTAAACCAGTAAATCATCTGAATGTTTTTTATTTGTTGTTATACAGTTGTCAGACTTTTGAGAAGAACTGGACATTGTCACCTGCTGTCAATTGTACTTGGAAAAGGAGATGTTTCGCCAGGCCCTTTGACATACTGCCAGAAAATAGAGTCTTGTTTGTAACATTGTGTAAGGAATGACTGATAAGTTTTAGATTGTTAGGGTAAGAAGACTTTCACAGTAGAAAATGTCATTCAGAACAGAAAGTACTAAATAGTATAGGTTTTTGTATGACATTTTCACTGGGCCACTGGCTACCCTAAAGTTGGTAAAAGTTTGCACAAGTATGCTTTTTTGGTAGTCTCTAATTTTATCCTTGCCTGTATTTGTAAACATGCACAACAATTTTGTTGTGCCTTCAAAAGTCTGTCTTTTTTCTTGACTATGTAAACAAGTATTTTATTGCCCCGTAAATACAGGATGATTGGACAGCAGAATGAAACCCGTAGGACACTTTCATCAAGAGGCATGTCCAAGCATCTTCTGGGACACTGGGAGTGCAGTAAAGATAACTAAAGAACAGTGATTATGAGTTTTCAGCAAGCCACTTGCAGTTGGTTTTGAGTGTTTTACAATATTTGATCCATGTCTGAGAAGAAATATCTCTCTGTAATTCTATATGTGATGAGGACTCACTTTTCTTCTAGCTAATGAAAGGTTGCTCTGACGCCTCTATAATGAAGCACTCAATCTCTGGAATACTCACATTTTGATGGGAGAGGAGGAAGGACCCTCTCCTGTTTGCTTGTTTTCTTTTAAATTAGGAGTTGTAATAAATCAAACTTTACCAATGTAACAGCGGAACATTTCATAGTTACACAGCAGTGAAGATGAACTTGAGCCGTACAAGATAAATGTTTCTCTGTGCTTAGATTGGAATGCCTCCAAACCCTTAAACTCCCACATCAATATGGAAAGACCTATCTAAGGTTTTTATATCCTTAGCCTAAATATTCATTTTTTTTATTTGCAAGATACTGCCCCTTGGTTTCAAGGACAACCATGCTATACTTCTGTAGAGGGTAGACAGAGATAACGCTGGAATGGGAAACTTTTTTTTTAACCTGGTAAATACATTATTTGCCTTCCAAATCTATCATGTGTATGCTTTTCTTTGTTTTCTATAATTTTTAAAAAGTCTTTTCTTTTAAGATTTTATTTATTTATTTTTAGAAAGAGGGAAAGGGAAGGAGAAAGAAATGGAGAGAAACACCAATGTGTCATTGCCTCTCATGCATCACCCACTGGGGACCTGGCCTGCAACCTAGGCATGTGCCCTGACTGGGAATCGAACCAGCGAACCTTTGTTTTGCAGGCTGCTGCTCAATCTACTGAGCCACAACAGCCAGGGCTATTTTCTATAATTTAATTATAATTCTACAAGTCTGAATTCGATGTTGTAAGAAATGAATTGGCAATCTCTTTACTAACCATTTAACTGTGTGGGGAATTAAGAACAGATGTGACAGAAATCTGACCTTTCCACTGCTGAATTGTCAAAGAAGATGGTGCTTGAAATGCATCATAAGACAGTCTCTCCCTGAGCCTGACCAGCTAACTGAATGCATTCTGCTTTCTTGTGCATAGGCAAGGGTAATCAGGGATGCTGCTTGGAGGGTATGACCTGAACAGGTGACTGAAAAATAGGTAGAATTTGGAAAAACCAAGTGATGACATGAGAACTCAACTGGTTGATTGACATCTGTTTGAAATAATCATTACTTGTTTCATACAGCTCCTGATGCTGGATGACACAGAGATCTTCAAAGTTTAGTTTAGTTGGGAGTGAATAAAGGGGAGCCAATTCAGACCAGGGAGATCAAGTTATCTAAGTTTCACACTTGTCATGAACTCTCCTGCCATAGGGAAAGTACCTGTGCCCTGCCCAGAATGCCTGTTTACTAGATAATTCCTCTTCACCCTCAAGATCTCAGTTTAACATTGCTTCTTAAGAGATACATTCCTTGATGTCTCTGGGAAGGTAAAAACCAAGTCTTCCCTTATAAGCATTCATAATCCTTTGCACTGTCCTTTTAACTTGTGCTGCCACTTAATTATCTATGCAGCCTTTATTAGACTGTGAACTCATGAGGTCAGAGACTGTTGTTTGGTGGTGTTGAACCCTACATCTATAGTACCTAGTACTTAGCATGTAGTAGGATCTCAACAATACATACTGTTAGGGCAATCAAGTGGGCTTATTCATGTATGAGAATGCTCTTCACGTATGGGTTACATCTTCCTGATTCTCGTACCCTACCTGTTCCACAACTCTTTGGGGGTCACCTTTATTTAGTTTTCATCAGTCTTCCATGCACTTTTCCTATGTTTTGCTTTCTGCTGTTTTGCCCTTTCTCAAGTAAATGATTGCTCTTATGGCCAGAGCAAACCTCAAAAATGCAAATCTGATTATATTGCCCTTCACCAAAGGCAAAAACATCCTTGCTGATGTGGGTTCGGCTTTTCTGTCCTCTGAACACTTGTCCTATTACAACCTCCTAGACCCTCCTTCAGCTGCCTGAACTCTGAGATATCTCATACTCCTCTGATTTTTCACCTGCTGTTCCTCTAGGCAGAGATGCCTTTGCTCTCTTTTATCTGGAAAAATCATACTCATTCTCAAGACCCAACCTAAGTAGCTCTCTTCATTAAGACTTTTCCTATCAACTCTTTGGTTCTTTTTTGACCATCAATAATGCCAGGTAGATAGCTATACCTTTTGCTCTTCTCACAATTATTTCTTTGTATGTTTATTTCACTTATTAGATTGAGTTTCTGGAGGGCACTCAGCATGTTGTTCATGTATAATCCCAATTTTATCTCCATCATTTAATAAAATCTCTGTCAAAATATTTTGAATGAATGAATGAATAAAGAAAAATCTCTCTTATTGTTCTTACTCACATCTTAGAAATTTACTAATTTATTTTTAGGGATGTCAGTTCCTCTCCTAAGTTAGATCTCAAGCATTTGGAGTTAGAAATTGTATCTTACAGCCCTGGCTGGTGTAGCTCAGTGGATTGAGCGCGGGCTGGGAACCAAAGGGTCCCGGTTCGATTCCCAGTCAGGGCACATGCCTGGGTTGTGGGCCAGATTCCCATAAGGGCCATGTGAGAGGCAACCATACATTGCTGTTTCTCTCCCTCTCTTTCTCCCTCCCTTACCCTCTCTCTAAAAATAAATAAAAATGAAATCTTAAAAAAAAAAGAAATTGTATCTTACAGTGTCTTTATGAATCACTTTGTATTAATTGTGCATTATAAAAACTCACTAAACATTTGAGGGTTGATTGAACACTAGAAAGGCAACCCTTAGAACATATATTTTATTCTATATAAAAATATTTTTTGGCTTACAACCATATTGTTGGAAAAATACCAAAAAAAATATAATTTGCTACAAAGTTCTGTGCCAAATGCATTTTAAAAAAATTATTATTGTTCAAGTACAGTTGTCCGCATTTACCCCCCAGGACTCTCCCCCCACCCCAGCCATCCCCACCTCCCTCCCCTGATTCTATCCTCCCCTTGGTTTTGTCCATCTGTCCTTTATAGTTGTTCCCGAAAGACCTTTCCCCCCATTATCCCTTCCCACTTCCCCTCTGGTTACCTAATCAGCAAAACAAACAAGCAGGCAAATGTAAGTTTTATTAATATATCTCCAATTCTTCTTTTCTGAGGTTATTCCTTTCACATTCATGCACAAAATTCCAACTGAGGGTTTTTTATTTTTTGAAAAAGTATTTAAAAAAATTATTGTTGACACTATTATAGATGTCCCCATTTCAAACTACTTTGCCTGCTTGCACCCATACCCTACCCCTTCCCTCTGGCTGTCACCATACTGTTGTCTGTGTCTGTAGGTTATGCACATATGTTCTTTGGCCAATACCTTCACTGTATTCCATTTGGTCTCCCCCGTCCCTTCTCTCCTCTGAGAGCTGTCAGTCTGTGCTAAGTATCTGTTCCTCTGCTTCTATTTTGTTCTTCAGTATATTTTGTTCATTCGATTCCACATATAAGGGAGATCATATAGTATTTGTCTTTCTCTGACTGGCTTATTTCACTCATCATAATACTCTTCAGGTTCATCCATGCTGTCGCAAGGGTAAAATTTCTTTTTCTTATGGACCTCTACTATTCCATGTGTAAATGTACCACAGCTTTTTCCCCCTGCTCATCTTCAGGGGCACTTGGGATGTTTCCAGGACTTGGCTATTGTAAATAATGTTTCAATGAACATAGGGGTGCATATATTCTTTTGAACTGGTGTTTTTGGATTCTTGAATTCTATTCTCAGAAGTGGGATTGCTGGGTCAGAGGGCAGTTCTACTTTTAATTTTTTTTTAATTTTTTTAAACTATATTTTATTGATTATGTTGTTACAGTTGTCCTACTTTCCCCCCCTTCTCGCCCCC